>OVBE01007362.1:312-18574 GCA_900406425.1 Iberis pinnata
AAAGGTAGCACCTCCTAAAGAGGGACTCGTACAAGCATACGTAGCCGGGGGACAATCCCAAGGCCTTTGATGCGGCTTCGTGACTTTCATATCAATCCCGTTTAAGAAGGAGAAGTCGGCAAAAAAACTTTCCAACGACTTCGCAGTTGATTTTGTAGGAGCGAGACCTGTCAAGTCGTCATCTGGAGCAGCCCAATTGCCTTGGGGAACTCGTTCTTCAAAGTTCTCCTTTACCTCGTCGATACGGAGGTCGTCGCGGGAAGCAGAAGATTCAGCAAAGTTGGTACGAGATGATGACATAATTACCGAGCTAGATACCGCCGAGCTAATATTCTAGAGAGAGAAAGTAGAGAGAAGGGAGAGCAATTTTCTACCTGCAAAAGGAATTCTGAAACTTAAAGTGAAGATATGAAGTGGCGAGGGGGTATTTATACCCGGAAGAGATGACGGTCACCGAATCGTCATCTTTAGCTTTCCCCTATGATGACGATTCGATAAAGCCTATAGCAACGATTCGATAAAGCCTATGAAGCATTTAATGCGCCTGAGCCGAAATACACTTTATTCAGGAGGTCATTCGCCGATTTGGAGTTTCATCGCCGACCTGGGGGGGACTAACTGTTGATACCAGGTTTAGCNTTACCAGGTTTAGCACCTGCTCTGAAAGACCATTTCGACCCAACGCCCAGCTGGACGCCGACGTGACGAAAGAGAAGGGCCCAGGAAGACAGAAGCTAGATGGGCCGACCTGACGAGCTGGGCTATCCAGCTCGTGGCCCATTAGGTTAAAACAATGTAATTAGGGTTTTCCCCTTGTGTTCTCATATAAATACTCATGTAATCACTTCTAAAAAGATATATGAAATTCTTCTAAGCTTTGACCCACATAATCTAAGACCTAAGACCTTTTGTTAAGTCTTGATTCAACAATCCTCACTTACACCATTTATCTTTGTGAGGCTACAGAAGCAATCAAACTCGTCAAGATGATCGAGTGAATCCTCCATAGGTAGATTGCTGAACTTGTTCCCCTGCACCATTGCAATAAGACTATGCTTGATCTCGAAGTTGTTGTTTTGAACTGCACGTGGACTGATCCCATGTCTGATGGTGTGACTATTGGGGTTGTCACCAGCACCTATAGTGTGTTGGTTGTCTTGTTCAGTGTTGTCCGCCATTTGTAAGTTCAACCGTCTTAAGTATTCTGCACGTTCGTGTTCACGTCTTTCTCGAGAGTATTCCCGTTCAAGAGCTCTGATATCTTCAACAAGAGGAATCAAGTTTGTTGGTCCTCTGCTCCTCAGGTTCATACACTGCTAAGCAGGTACATGAAACGAAAGCAAACAAAGGTAAACAAGTAAGTAAAGAAGTAGAAGAAGCTTGATCTCAAAAGATCCAAAATCCAGAATGTAGTAAACAACTCCCAAATGGAAACGACGCCAATATGATAGTATGATTTTTTAGGTCCTGAGGGTATCAATTCCCATCATCGTAGTACAAATGAGGTGTCAAACCAAATGGGAATGCACTAGCAATCAAGATTACAATGGATGCTTCTAAGTCAAGCTAAACAGTAAAAGGGATGGTTTACTAACAGGTCCTAAGTGAAGTGAAACATGCTGGAGGTAAAAAGCTTGAGCATAACAAAATGGATAAGAAGTAGAAATGCTAAAAGGCAAAACAGAGGAAAAACAAAGAAGGTGAAGATGTAAACAAGTGCCAAGCGGTTCTTGAGGAAAAAGGGTAATCAACTAGACCTAACTCCCGTTAACAGTACACTACCTAGAAGGCATTAAAAACCAACCTACCAAAACCAAAAAGCCCCCTGGTCATCCAATTCCCTAGGATGAGATGCATATCCTAAGCATATAGGGTGTTGCGTAAGGATAAACTAATCTCTGAAGTCACTATGATCAGACATTCCATTGAACGCTTTTCTGGCGCTGGAATGTCCAAGATCATATTTCGATTGGCGTGAAAGAAACCAGCATTATGCACAATGAAACAAAAGGGATGTATATTCAAACAAGCTTAGGTGCCTAAGGTGAGATCATGACATCAACCGTAGTCTACCCCATCCTTAGGAACTTTAGGAAACTACTCACTACTCATGGAAATGAAAACAGGAAAAACAGAAATGAAAACTTCAAAGCTAAACATGATGATCAAAGGTTAAACAGTTGAAGAACAACAATAACAATAAGAACTCAAACCCAAAAATGCAAGAAAAAAATAGAACAGTAACTACCCAGAAAATGATCAAAGGTTAAAACAGAAGATTAAAAACGAAAATGAAAGATCAACATGCACCAGATAAGCAACAACCTAAAACTAAGCAGAAAAGTAAAAGAAAGCAGTAGATTAGCATAAACTTAAAAGATTCTGGGTTTTTACACCAAGAACATCAAGAATGAAAAAGGAAATGAAAACCTAAGCCAAAAACCTAAAAAGGAAAGAAAAACAAGACTTGGCTAAAAGGAGGCGCTTTAGGACTTTTATAGTGTTAAGAGAAAAGCCCTAAATCGCACTAAAGACATAAACTAATAATTGGCTTTAGTCTTAGGTTAGGTCCATTCCGAATTTGAGTTGGTCGGGTTGGAGCGTGTTTGACTCGAGCTGAGAAGAGTGCAAGATCGATCCAAGCTGGGGATGCTTGAATGAGATTGATCCAAGTTTGAGCTTGAGATCGATCTAGGTGCGTGCTTGAGATTGATCAAGGTGCGTGTGGCTTGAGTGGGATCGATCCAGGCTGATGATGAGATTAATCTAGTTTGAGTAGGGATCGATCCAGCTTGAAGAGGAGATCGATCCAGGAAAACACCTAAGATCGATCTAGACAGACACCCGAGATCGATCCAGGTGTAAACCTGAGATCGATTCGAGCTTGTCCTGAGATCGATCCAGGCTTCTACTGAGATCGATCTAGGTGTTGAAGTGAGATCGATCCAGTTATCGATCCAAATTGAAGCTTAGGATCGATCTAGTCTTGTGTTGAGATCGATCCAGGCCTTCGTGCTAGTCCATTCCATATTTTCTGCTCTTTTCTAAGTTCTCACAAAAATTTCCTGAAAGTCCTGAAAAATCTCCAAAATGCGTGCATATGCGAATTCTAATGCAAAAGTCCTAAAAATCACAAACTTACTGAAATCAACTATAAATGTGATACATGCACGCCTAAAGACCTCAAAATCAATGTTAAATGACTTCTAAAAATCATGAAAATTCAGAGTCATCAATATCATTGAAAATGTAACCTAGAGCTCTACGATACTTTCTCAATTGACAAATAAAGCAAAGCAGTCTCTACATTATTCAAATCAGCATTCAAAATCACATGGTATGTAAAATTAGGACTTAGAAACACTTACTTGAGCCATGCTGGGAGGGTTTTAAGTTCCAGCTTTTGAGCTTTCAGCTCGCTCCATTGATCATCAATAGTTTCCTGGTACAACTTAGGTGGAGACATGGAAGCTTCCTCCACTAATGCCACATAATCGGTCATCTCTTCAGTTCTCCTACCAGAATCAAGCATCCTGGTAAAACCTGAAACTTCATCACTAAGAAAAATGCTCATTATTAGCGTTAGTCAATGCTATCTCTAAAAGATCATCAAAAAGAAAGTCATCAGAAACTCCCTTAGCCTCTGTAATAATATCTGATATAACATGTTTTCGATACGTTTCACCTATCGTTTTGCATTCATTTTAGGTTAATTTAGTTACTTATAGGTTGTGTAGCTTGCATTTTGCATTTCATATCATTAGTTCAGGTTGTAGAAGTGAAGGAACCAAAATTGAAGATCAAAAAATGCTTCAAAGATGATTAAGGAGGTAAAAAAGAGAACACCGGGCTACCATAGCGGTTTACCATGCCGCTATTAACATATCAGGAAAATGCATCGGTCTACACATACTACTGTGAAGGAAGATTTCATCCATGTTGACATAGCGGTTTGTAGCAGTGGGCTACGTATACCGTTGCAAAGAAGCTACACAACATACTTGTGGTCATACCGGTTTATACAAACCGGTATGGGTCATCAAAAGTTAACTTTTTCCACCCTTTAACTTGTTTTAACCCAATTTCAAGTGGGTTAACCCAAGGGATTTTAGTGAAGACTATTTAAGTTTTTTACCTAATTTTGAGGAGAACTAAACTTTATTTTTCTAAGAACAACTTTGTAATCCTTTGATTCGTACGCTATTTCAAGTTTGATTTTTTGTTTGATTGACTTCTTTTTATTCTCAATTCTACTTCTAATCATGATTAATGACACATCTATCCTTAGATTTTGTATTTATCAAATGATTAGTGAGTAATCTTTATTAAGCAAATGGTTAGGTAACTAGGTAGATTAAATGATGGATTATAATGTTTAGGATTTATTTTTCATTAATCTTCATGTAGTTGATGATCTTAATGCTATATTTAGCTTGATAAACTGAACCTAGATCATAGGTTGAATTGTGCCTGAAAGGTGTTCGATAAAATGTCGGAATCAATTTCTACATGCCAAATGAGTCCTAACCAAGAGATGTGTTAGTCAGTTTAGTGGTTTAGTATGGATTGGGTTTTCATGTTTCATAATTGTGTAATTATCCAAGAGATTGTTGTAATTACATGATTAAGGAAATGATTAGTGTCTTGAGAATGGATTAGTCTATTTATGAGAATCTTAGACCAGTGATTAGCTTAATAGTTAGCATTGAACATCATAGGAAATCACTTAATCGTCCGAATCAATTTCCCATACCATTTTCGTAGCCATTTTACAATTTTGAATTCAAGTTTAAATTTATGTTGACTTTTTCTATTACTGTTGACTTTTGAAATTGTTGACTTTTTATTGACTTTTTAATTTATACATATTTGAATGTTTAAAACCAACAAATCTTAATGGCCTAAACTAGACCTGATTCAAAATGAATTAGTGTGTTAAACATTACATGAATTTGGTTGATATCTTAAGTACTATAATGATAATGATTAAGCTTATGTATTTGCTTAGATAAGATTACAAATTCTTGTTTATCAAATTGGCGTCGTTGCCATTTCATGATTGATTTTACCATTAGTACTATGAATTTGTTTGGGACACAGTCCTATTTGTTTTATTCACTAATCTCTCTACTTTCTTTTGTTTGTGTACTTCAGGTGTATGAACCTAAGAAGAAGGGCCCTACAAACCTCGTTACGATCGTGGAGGACATTCGAACGCTTGAACGTCAAAACACTCCGGAACGAAGAGAACAAGAGCGTCTTGCTCATAGTCAAGGTATGGACTTGGAGATGGACAATCAAAATGACAAGAATCAGGACAACAATGGTGGTGGCAACAACAATCGACCATGTACCATTGGAGAAAATGATGCCCCAAATCGCCATGCCCAATGCACCAGCATTCGTCCACCACCAATTGCCAATAACAACTTCGAAATCAAATCCAGCCTCATCAACATGGTTTAGAACGCAAAGATCCATGTCTTACCAATGGGTGATCCTTTGGACCACTTGGATAATTTTGATATGTTGTGTAGCACTGTCAAGGTCAATGGTGTAACTGAAGATTCCTTTAAGATGCGTTTGTTTCCTTTCTCATTGGGTGACAAAGCACACTCTTGGGAGAAGAACGTTCCCACTAATTCGGTTGAAACTTGGGAGAAGGCGTTTCTAAACAATTTCTTCTCCACATCCCGAACCGCAAGACTCAGGAACGATATATCATGCTTTGTGCAGAAAGAGAATGAATCTCTTGGGGAAGCTTGGGAACGTGTCAAGGGATACACGCTCCAATGCCCACATCATGGATTTACAGGAAACAGTCTCCTTAGTACTCTCTATAGAGGACTTTCGTAAGTACAGGATGATGCTTGACACTGCTAATCAAGGGAATTTTTTTAGTCAAACCAAAGTTGATGGTTTATTGCTTGTTAAAAATCTGGCTCAGAGTGATCACAATTATGGAGAAGATTATGATCGTTCAGTTCGAGATGTTGGTAGTGATAATGGATACAAGAATAATTTGAAATCTCTTGAAGACAAGTTAAAAAAGTTCATCCTTTCTCAACAAGGCGCATTCAACTTTGTTGGTGATGTTCAAGAGGATTACCAACCTCAACAAGAAGCTACTCAAGAGGAAGTAGCTTATGTGGGTAATCAAGGTACAATCAAGGCTACAACAACTATCAACAAAACCCAAGTCTCTCATGCCGTAACAACAAGGTTGCTAATCCACCAGATCAACACTATCCTCTGAAGCAACAACAACAAGGCTTCCAACCAAAGCTACAATTCAACAATCAATGCGGTTTCCAACCCAAGCCTCAATACTTCACCAAAACAATGGATTTCTCTAACCCTCAAGCTCCTCACCAACAGTCTCGAGGAAGCTCATCCTTTATTGCTCAGGTTCAAACGAACCAACTCTTGCGAAAATTGTTGGAAGGTCAAGGAAAGAATGCCATTGATTTTGGAGTTTTCAAGAAGGACATAAATGCAAAGACTGATGATCTACATGCCAAGATAGAAATCATGGCTTCTCACTTGAAGGCTTTGGATAATCAGGTGGCTCAAATCACTTCAAACTCCAAATGACCAATGCGTCAACATCTTGGAAAGTCTGAAACCAACCCTAAGGAATACATCAATGCCATTACACTCAGGAGTGGCAAAGAATTGTCTCCATGTATTCTTATTGAGGACACTAAGAAGAAATATGGGGGAAGGTAATTTCCATTGAGGATGATGAAGACTCATGTGAAGAGATTGTGGTTGAGAAACCAACTCCAGAAAAAGCGGTTGACTCAAAGGGTAAAGGAAAAGACAATGGAGAAGACTCTACACCGAAACCACTAGTTTATGAGCCACCTCCTTATGAACCAAAGCTTTCATTTCTGGGTCGTTTCAAGAAGCATCTAATGGAGAAGTATAGAGCTCAATTTGAAGAGCAAATAAAGGAGGTTTAAATCACCATGCCTATCATTGATGCTTTCATACTTGTTCCACAGTTTCGCAAATTTTTGAAAGACACAATCAAGAAGAAACTTAAGACTTTGGAAGGAATGGTCATTCTCTTAAAGGAGTGTAGTGAAATCATCAAACGTGATCATAGTTTCAGGTTTTAATTCCTAAAACTATACCACAGAGAACATATCACTATAGTATAGTAAAGTATTGAATCCCACAAGGACCATATAGTGCGACTCTCAGTTCTAAAATTGATTCTAGCTAAGACATAAATAAAAGAGAGATTGTTTTCGAACGATTGAGAATTAAAGCGAATAGTTAAAAATAAATGTAAATCAATAAACTAAAACGCTAGGCGATAGGGAAATTCTGCAGGTATTCATGTTTTAAGTTAAGGTTAACAAGCAAGATTAACAAATAAAAATAGTTTTCAACTCAAAAGACGATAATAGACTAATCTCTTCCCAAAGTATTAGATCCCTCTGATAGAATTACTAAGAAATAAAGACTGACCTTTTCCCGAAATATTAGATCTCTAAATTAGACAATTAAATCATGTAGTGATTATAGATTCGATATGTTCATAAGCATTAAAGACAATACTCCCGCAAGCAGAGACACTTATTCATCTAGACTAGGTCAGATTAAATAAACCAAATCCCTTTGTATTTATTAACCTAAAATGATGAAGTAAGTGATCAAGCTAATTCAAAAAATGATAACAAATTTAGACCAAGAACCTAACAAATTGAATCCATTAGAGTAAAACCCTAACTATCAAAACTTGTTTTCCCTGGGAAATCCCTAAAACCTAACAAAGAGACTACTCAGACACATCCAAGCAATCAAAAATCATAGAGAAAGATAGCATATACAAAAACCAAATTCAATAAAATAAGAGAGTTCATAATTCTTCTCCAAAAACAGGTGTCAGGATTCGTCTCTCTTAGAAAAGCTCTCAAAGAAAAAGTAATGAATTGTATTATGTGTTCTGAATTGTGTATTTTTAATAAAACCCTAAGTCTCTAGCTTATATAGAGTTAAAAATAATAAAAAGAATATAAAACCCAATAAGGAAAACCAATGATAAGTCTTGAGAACGATAACGTCTTTTTGGAAATCTTCAAGTAATCTCGAGCATATGGATCGATCAATCTGACGTCTTTCTAATTCATGGATCGATCAATCTAAGTGTGGATCGATCGATCCAAATTTCCGTAAATTTGATAAGCTTCTAGATCGTTTGATCTCTACATAGATCGATTGATCTACTCCCTCACGTGCTGCACATGTTTCTTCTGCGATACAGCTTGACCAGCTTTCAGTAAAATCCCCATAACTTTTGATTGCATCAATGGATTGACCTCAAATCACTTTCATATGAAAGCTAACTTACGTGGCTAGTTTGAGTCAAAATCTAAGCTCATTCCATTCATGGGAACATCTTCAAATGTCAATTAACTTTTGGATCTTCTGCTGAAATCTGCTTATGAATTTGTCAAAATCCCATCCATTTTTTTCACAAATCCACCTTTTTCTCCAGAACGTCTAAAACACATAGAAACATTAAAATATGCCAAAACACAAGGAAAATACTCAAACGATGCCAAATAGCAAGTATAAATACCCACTAAAAAGCATAAAAATCGAGTGATATCACGGGACAACTTTTGAAAGTAACTTGAAGATCCATGGAGTTTTACTCTTCGTTGTGATCTACGGTCTTTTACCTTTGATAGATGTTTATGTGATTTAGGAGCTAGTGTTAGTTTGATGCCTTACTTCTTTTCTAAGAAACTTGGCTTCTTTTTGTTTAAACCTTGTATGATCTCTTTGTGCTGGACAATAGGTCCGTAAGAGTACTAATTGGAATGTTGAGGATCTCCCAGTGGGACTAGGAAACACTAAAATTCCAACCGATTTTGTAGTCTTTGAGATGGAGGAGGAAGCAATAGATCCACTTATCTTTGGAAGACCGTTCTTGGCAACCGTTGGAGCAACCATTGATGTTAGGAAGGGAAAGATTGATCTGCACTTGGGAAATGATCATGTGCAACAATATGACATCAAAGAGATCATGAAGAAGCCAACCATTGATGTCCAAGTCTTTTATGTAGAGACTATGGATGATCTGGCAAATGAATATTTTGATGCTAACCGTTGAAGATGTTTTGCAATTGGCTTTAACTATTAAGCTTAATAAACAAAGATCTCTCATGAGGTCCTAGAAGGGGAAGTAAATTTCGAAGATGCGCTCCAATTGAGGCAATTTTGCATCAATTCACTTAACTCTGAAGGAAAAGCTATCATTGGTAAGTGTAGCTCTAACGAGGATTGGAGTGAGCTCAAGGCTCCCAAGGTAGAACTCAAACATTTACCTAATGGTCTCCGGTATGTATTTCTTGGCTCTAACTCTACTTACCTGGTAATTTTTAATGATGATTTAAGTGTTGATGTCTTTGATGGTTTGGTATGTCAATTGAGGAAGTATAGGAGAGCAATAGGTTATTATTTAGATGACATTAAGGGAATTTCACCAACCTTGTGCATGCATAGAATCCATCTAGATAATGAGTCTATATCTTCTATTGAGCATCAACGTGGACTGAACCCAAACTTGAAAGAAGTGGTTAAGAAAGAGATGTTAAAACTCATAGATGTCGGTATTATATACCCGATTTTGGACAGCACTTGGATCTCTCTGGTCCATGTAATTCCACTACCCTTCATTGATCAAATGCTTGAACGTTTAGCTAATCATCCATACTACTGCTTTTTTGGATGAATATTCTGGATTTTTCCAAATATCCATTCATCCGCAAGATCAAGAGAAAACCACTTTCACATGCCCTTATGGCATATTTTCTTATTGAAAGATGTCGTTTGGGTTATGTAAACGCCCTAGAACCTTTCAACGTTGTATGATGTCCATTTTCTCTGATTTGATTGAAAATGTGGTCGAAGTTTTGATGGACGATTTCTCTGTATATGGCTCTTCATTTGTTGTGTGTTTGTCCAATTTGTGCAGGGTTCTGAAAAATGTGAAGAGACTTATCTAGTATTCAATTGGGAGAAGTGCCATTTTATGGTTAGAGATGGTATAGTTGTTGGGCACCAGATTTCAGAAAAAGGAATTGAAGATGATAGAGCAAATATTGACGTCATGACTACTCTTGCAGCACCGAACTCAGTTAAGGGAATCAGAAGCTTTTTGGGACACGCCAGGTTCTTCATAAGGTTCATAAAAGTGGCTAGACCATTGACAAGACTTCTGTGCAAAGAAGTAGATTTCAAGTTTGATGAAGAGTGCCTTTAATCTTTCAACAAGATCAAGAAGGAGTTGATGAGTACCCCACTTGTTCAACCACCCGATTGAGACTTGCCATTTGAAATCATGTGCGATGCAAGCGATTATGCAATTGGAGCAGTTCTGGGTCAAAGGAAAAAAAAGAAGCTTCATGTTATCTACTATGCAAGTAAAACATTAGATGATACCCAAGTTAAGTATGCTACAACTGAGAAGGAACTGCTAACTATTATCTTTGCCTTTGAGAAGTTTAGATCTTACTTGGTGGGTTCCAAAGTCATTGTGTACACTGACCATGCTGCATTGAGACATATGTGAGCCAATAAAGATGCTAAACGGAGACTTATGAGATGGATCTTATACTTTCACAGGTTTAACATTGAGATCAAGGACAAGAAGGGTATTCAGAATGGAGTGGCTGACCACCTATCAAGATTTCGGATTGAAGACGAGATTCCTATTGATGATTCATTACCTGAGGATCAATTGATGTTGATATCTCCAGAGATCAACAAGCTGAACAAAGGTGTAGACCCATGATACACTCTCGGAGAAGTTTATGTTGCCGGGTGGAATGAACCATGGTATGCTGACATTATCAATTACTTGGTGTGTGAGAAAGAGTTGCATGGATTGGAAGGGTACCAGAAGAAAAAGTTTCTCGAAGAAATCACAAGATTTTTATGGGATGAGCTTCATATTTAAACTTTGAACAAAGATGGCTCTATAGACGGTGTATAGCCGAAGAAGAAGTTGAGGGGATCTTATTGCATTGCCATGGGTCTTCATATGGCGGACATTTCGCCACCTTCAAGACAGTCTCTAAAGTCTTACAAGCTGGATTATGGTGGCCCACTTTGTTCAAGGATACTCACAACTTCAACTTGAGATGTGATTCGTGCCAAAGAGCGGACAACATTGGCAAAAGGAATGAAATGCCACAAAATCAAATCATTAAAGTGGAAATCTTTGATGTATGGGGCATAGATTTCATGTGACCATTTCCTTCTTTTTATGGGAATATCTACATCTTGGTAGTGGTTGACTATGTGTCAAAATGGGTGGAAGCCATTGCAAGTCCCACCAATGATGCCAAAGTGGTTCTGAAGATGTTTAAAAGCATCATATTCCCAAGGTTTGGTATCCCAAAGGTTGTCATTGGTGATGGAGGAACCCACTTTATCAATAAATTTTTTGAAGGTTTTTTTAAGGAAACATGGAGTTAAGCATAAGGTAACTACACCTTACCATCCTCAAAAGAGCGGCCAAGTCGAAGTTTCAAATTGGCAAACCAAGGCCATTCTTTAAAAGACGGTTGGGACAACAAGGAAGGATTAGTCTATTAATCTGGACGATGCCTTGTGGGCATATAAGACCGCATTCAAGACTCCACTAGGTAAAACTCCATTCACCCTTCTCGATGGTAAAGCTTGCCATCTCCCGGTTGAATTAGAGTACAAAGCTATGCGGGCAGTCAAATTGTTGAATTTTGACATCAAGAGTGCCAAAGAGAAAAGGGAGTTTCAACTTGGTGAGTTGGATGTGATTAGGCTTAGGGCCTATGAGAATGCTAAGATTTACAAGGAAAGGACAAAGGCTTACCATGACAAGAAAATCATCACCAAGGAATTAGAAGTTGGTAATTTGGTCTTGCTCTTCAATTAACGGTTGAAGCTTTTTCCCAGAAAGCTTAAGTCTAGATGGTCCGGTCCTTTCACAGTTAAAGATATTCGTCCATATGGAGCCATAATTCTATTGGGAAAAGATGGGAAAGAATTCACTGTTAATGGTCAAAGAGTGAAAGATACTTGGCAAACAAAGTTGTCAAAGAAAGAGATTCAGTGTCTCGTTCCGAACTACCACAACCCTAAGAAAGCGGCGAGTCAAGCTTAGTGACTTTAAACAATCGCGCTTGAGAGGCAATCTCATTTATCCTTTTTGTACATATCCTTTTTCATTAGTTTTTCCTTTTCGTTTTTAAGTTTTCGTTGGAATAGGTTTGAGTACACAAGTATTTAGTAATTTGCAAATGGTGATTTGAGCAAGTTTGATGCATTTTAAAGGTGGAAAATGACTTGTAGCGGCTAGTGGATGCGGTTTTGTCATTGAAATTGATCTTCGGAACAATAGCGGGAAGTCATACCAGTTTAAGAAAACCGGTATCATTCGGGAAAACTCAATAGTGGGGAGTCATACAGAGGAACTCAAACTGGTACTGGCGACAAGTTTTTCCAGGTGGAGCTAGCTGCGAGTCACACCGGGGCACTCATTCCAGTATGATTAATAAAGCGGAGCAGCGGTGTGTCATACCGGTTTGTTCAAACTGGTATGGGGTAAGAATTCGAATCCTCGGTTTATACCCGATTTAATTCAATTTGGACCAATTTTTCGCACCGGTTTAGACCCGATTTTAAAGCTTTCTTCCTATTTCTCAATACTCTATCACGATTTATTAGAGTTTTTTAGAGAAAGTTTCACAAAACCCTTGATTTCTCACCCATTCCTCAAGTAAAACTAGTGTTCTTTGTTGATTTATTTCAGATTTTCATCACTTTTTAGACTCAGTCTTGCTAATTCCAACTCATTGAAGCTAAGGTATGTTCTCAAAACTCAAATTATCGCAACACTATTCATGCAATCTGATATTTTTGATTTTTCTCAATTTATTGACTTCATAAGTGTCTCTAAGTGGTAGAAAACCATTGGGTATGATGTTTATGATTGTTTCTTTAGGAGACTGAGCTTCAATGCCTTTCGTTTGTAGAAATTTTGAGATTATGGTTCTTGAGTTCAATTGGAGAAAATTTTGGGTAAAATTGTTAGATTGTACTCTCTATGGTTTGTTGATTATGTGTTCTCATCTAATTGAAAGAATTTGCTAGGTTTCTCTTTGATTTGATGAAATTTGATGACTTTCATAGGAAGTTTGACTATTTGGTATATTTTCATCTTGGCAATTTGATTTGATTGACATACTTGTAAGAATATAGTGTGTTGCATGATGATAAGTGTTGAAAAGCAACCTTTAAGACACTAGAATTGTGTCAATGAATCACAGAGATTTAGCACTCTTCAATCCAAACTCATGGTTCGCATTTAACTTGTTTGAGATTTGATGAGAATTAGTGATAATTTTAATCTCTCATTTTGTAGACACCAATCATGCAACCAAGGAAAGCTACTTCCAAAGCCACAAAGCAAGATTAAGGAAATGAAATTGCTATCGACAAAGACAACCCTAAGAGATTAAGATCGGACAATGTAGTGAGTCAAGGAGGAACCACTATAAACGAGCCCACCGATGGGCGATCACAAACCGGTAGAAATTCACGAACCAGTAGGAGATCCGCCGAAGATGCCGAAAAGGAACGAATGATCAAGGAAATATTAGAGAGTGTTCAAGAGACCATGAATGAACCAATCTTTCAACAACGGTCCGCACCACCTCCATGTGCTAATCGGATCTCCGTGATAAGAGATACTTCAAAAGATCCAACCGACAAAGAATTGAAGCCCTCATGGAGACGTCTTTCGTCGCATCGATTTTTTTGGATATGGATACTCTGAAGGTGCTAGGGATATATGATGAAGTACAAATGATCCTTAATGGGATGGGAATTGGAAATATCTTGACTATGCAATTTAATTCTTACAAGGAACAAACCTGCAAGTTTCTTGCCTCATTGGGAGTCTTCTATTACGACGGTCGTAGAGGGAATGTGGATGGAGGTGGTCGAATCGAGTTCAAGGATTTGGAAGATGTGACTCATCTGGTGACCTTTAGTCAATTGAACAAAATCTATAGTTTTCCATTTAACGGTTGTGACGGTTTAGAAAGAGCATTTGGAGAAAATGAAGTTATTTGGAAAAGAATCAGTTCTATAAGATTTACAAAAGTTGTCTCCAAAAGCGCCATCATCCGTCATCCGGCGGTACGTTATGTCCACAACATCCTATCGCATTCTTTCTTTTCAAGGCGTGAAACGGGAACCATTTTGGACGGCAAATTGAAATTTATGCGATTCAAGAATTGCTTCTCTCATTCGTGCCGAGAGGAACAATGATTGGCTTTTTCCGGGATTGGACGAATTTAGGCCAAGCATAGTGAAGATCTTTGTAGAGTAACTGTTAGTGTTGCGGAATTGGGGATGGACTCGAAAAGACAAGACACCTCAACTTAGTATCAGAGGATGGATAGCTCCAATCTTAACCGCTTCCAACATCAGACTTCCCAACAACGGTCTTGCACCTAAACTCATGAACATTCATTACCTCAACAAGGGGCAATTCATAGTCATGAAAGTGAAGATTAACTCAGTTTACAAAATTTGTCTACAAAATCACTACACAGAATGAGAGCATTGTTACCATTCTTCTCCCCAACACTGAGCAAACGACTTTTGCAAACCGGGACAACATTTGTTTTGTGCCGGATTGCACCTACGACCCAAGACGCCAACCGCCAATGGTGCTTTTATATCGATCCCAGCAACCTACACCCAATCCTTCTCTTCCACATGACCAAGGGACCTTGTATGGATGTGCCTGATACTATCCCAGTCATTCTTCCATGCCCCTTCACCCCGGTTCTTTATAGGACATATACTTGGAGCAAAAGAAGTTAAGCTGGTGGAACATGTTCTAAGACCGGACAACAAGGAAGTTAGTGAAGCAAGTGAAGAATTTAACGGAAATCATCCTGAAGGGAACAACATGCAGAAATTGCGGCACCGATGTCTGTTTCGACCAACAACCTCTACCGCGACAACCGGAAGATCATGAAATGCATTCGGCTATGGACGCAAAAGATGAACAATAGGGTAGGAGGAATTCCTATCATGGTGAAGAAAGCTCAAACCAAACCGTATTCCAACCCTGAAGTTCGGTTGATGAGTCGAGCCGACGATGAAGGCGAAGAAGAAGAATGGCAACACCGTCATCGCCCCAATCCGACAATGAATCCCCTCTTTTCTCCTTCGATGAGGAAACATATGATCCCGATTTCAACTACTATTGAGGTACCACTCGTTCACATTGTAAATACTCGAACTTTAGCTTTTATTTCTCTTTTTTGTCTTTTGAATTAGCATCTCAAGTGTAATGGATATGATTGAACATTCTAGTAGTCTTGAAAAGTCTTGAAGTTCTTGTGTTGGATCTTGAAATTTGAAAATCTATTGGTACAGTCTCGAAGCTTGCTAGTTCTAGGTTGTTTCCATAACTATTTGGACTTAATTTGAATTGTTAATTAGCTTGCTCGAATAATATTTTGATGTGTTTCAAGGCTTCATCATCTTAGAAACGGTTTAGTCACCCCAAAGCCTAAACACTTGTGGCTAAACCAATCATTCTCATTTTTAGAATGATTTCCCTCTCCACCGTAAAATCCAATTATCCAAACACTTGCGAGTTTCTCTTCTTTAGTAATTGATCAGCAAAAACTCATGAGTATAAGGGGCGACAATATACAATTTCCATTTGGCTAGATTGATAAAATCATCTAGTGTGTAGGAAGGTAGTTAAGAATGGAACTCTAAAGGTATTCTGGATGTGATTAAGAAGTTTGAGGATTTAGTCATGAAAATAGTTATAATGCTTATTCCATTGGGGGTAAGGGTGGAAGTAATGTTGTGATTGAAGTTTCAAATGATGAGGTTTTTTTTTTTTTTGGGGGGGGGGGGGGGGGGGGAATGAAAAAAAAAGAAAAATTCCCCTAACCTTAATCNACTTAATCAAATGAAAAGAAAACAAGTGATGTTTCCCAAAAAAAAAAAGAAATCTCTAAGTGATGTGAAAAGAAGAAGAGTGGCTAGTAAAGAAAAAATCTGATTAAGACCAAAAGAGCTAGTGCAATTTTGAAATAAATTGGAAAAGAATAATGAGTCTAGTTTAGAAAAATGGAAACAAACACTACAAGAAAAAGTAGTATTGATAGCACTCCACGATAACGTGAATTACTAGAGTGCTATCGTAGACGTCGCGAGGGTTGCCAACATTTTTAATAGCAGATAATAAGTGCTATTTTGAGATTTAATGAAGCGGTATCTGATCCCGCGAAAACTTACTTACTTTTTGACGTTTTCCTTTTAATTTTTTTTACTTAGCGAAATTTCTACTAAAGAGAAGATTTTCTTTGCTACTTCATTCTATAACTCTTAAATAGTGTCATCTAATTTTCGGCAATTTTTTTAATTTTCTTTGAAACCCGTAATCAACGAAACTTTCTTCACCTCCGGCCAAGCTGGAATTGGAATTCGATGGAGCTGTAGTTGCGATTTCGACGGAGATACAAAAGATACTTACGGAAGTGGAAAGTTAATCGATCAAATCGTATTCTTGTGAATCAGAGGTCCATCTTCACAGGTATATGAAAAAATTAAACTTAGTTGGTGTTTAATTTGTAGTATAACACCTTTTTCCTTTTTTCCCATATAGAGATGATCCTGCCTACGAGAGATGTGCTTGGAAGTTTGTCAATTGTGTTGCTGCATTGACTGTCGCAGTGAAGTTGTGTCTCTTCTTGTAACAAGGGGAATGGTTGGAAGTTACAAATTGCAAAAAATTTGGAGCTTGCCACCAAAAATTTTGCTGGATGGTTAAAACAACAGGTACCTCTGGATTCAGCAGACCATGATGCAATATTAAAATGGTTAGAATTTGGTCCACGAAGTAGTGCCAGATCTTACACTGGTTATATAGTGAACGGTATGAGGCCACAACAATATGTAGATCTTCTGTTTCTAGTAACATCACGTGCTTCTCACTTGACTCCCACTTAAACCGAGTTGGGCTTCAATTGGGCTTTGTCTCACACTTAATTCGAATTGTCCAGATCCAAGAAAGATTAGTAGTGTTGAAACCTGTTTATACTTTGCTACATATATAACTTGAGTACAATAATATGATGTTTATGTAAATATAGTAAAATAGGTAAAAAAAATTTGGATAAATAATAGGTAACTTTTAAGATAATCTAAAACGATAACAGTACTATGATGTTTATGTAAACAAAATATCATGGAAAACAATTATCACTATAAAAGAAGCGTAAAAGATTATTTAAAATATTAATATGTATACGAAAATAAAAACGAGATTTAAGATCAATTTATTCGGATTTTTCGTTATGCAATGCATGTAATCATTACCTATGCGGAAAATGTATAGAAATATGTTCAGATTAAACATGTAATCATTTAATCTGAAAACATAACATGTGGTTTGTGTTTCCCTATCAATCCAATATAAACCCTAATCCATATACAAAAGGGTAAACTCTAGTTTTGCGCCGTTTCAACATTTCAATAAAGAAAATAAAGAAAACCAAATGAATATTGACGCCAGATACGTCACAAACATTAAACGCCACGAAAGACGAAACGATGTTTAATAACGACACACATTCATAATACATGACTAATAAAACCATTATATATACAATACATACATAAACAATCCGTCATATTCTCATTATCTCTAGTTATAAAAACAAAAACTGAAAAAGATGAATCTCATCCCAGAAGATGTAGAAGACGATCCAGCAACTCTCAGACGGTATCCGCCCACAAAAAGGTACAAAACTATGCTGAAACTTATAAAGATTCAGCTAAAATATTTGGAAGATTACCATGAAACCGAAGTTCGTAAAATGGAGGTTGACGCGAAGATCTCTATGTTAGAGAAGATACGAAACACTCCAAACTTCAATCTGGAAGCGGGGCTGGGGAGGTTGAGGAAAGAAAAATAATACGCCGATGTGGAATTCAGCCACACTCACCGCTACGACGTAGACTACAGAGCATCCGGTGTTAGATTTTTAGGTTAACCGCATTTTTTTGTTTGAAAATGGTTTATATTTAGTATTTCGTTTTTTTTGCTTCTGTGAATTATTTTTTATGTTTATGATATTTAGTTTTTTGTAAGTAATTCACATGTTTAGTTGTTTTTTTTTATTATATGTAACGTTCTACATATATATATATATATATA
>OVBE01007363.1:0-18573 GCA_900406425.1 Iberis pinnata
TTCCAACTTCCACAATGCATTCAAATTTTTTTGTCCCTTTAACATTCATTAATCAGGCTCCATGGATCAAGTCTTGTGCCTTCAATGAACTCATTTGGTCAAGGACATGTTAAGGAGTAAAGATGACCCCTTTATGCAGTGGTTAGTAATTCAGAACAAGGGTTCTCTCAGAAAGGGAATGAGCTTTAGCAGAAGGCTAATGGTAAGAACACTTAGATACATGCAGAAATTGGACCTCATCTACCCAATGCTAATGAAACCTATGTCTCCTAATTCTACCAGAGATGCGTCCTAGTTCTACCCTTTTTAAAATTCAAGTGATCAAACCCATTTTCATTCCCAATTTCCATTCTTTGTTTGTTACCCTTAGGAGAGACTTCTTTCTTAGATGTTGCTAGCTGTTTCTGGAACTTCATTACTTAAACAGTTAATGGTTATTGACCTTCTTACTTGCACTATCTTTTGGGTTTTACCCTTTTGCATTCATTGTCATATGTTTCTTCTTATTCTGCACTAGCCATACTTCTTTTGCATATTAAAGTTCCCCCAAACTTTCTACTAGCATGTTCTCATTCTTTTTCTTTTCATCTCCTAAGGTTCTTTCTTAACACTTCCCGTTGTTACCAACTACCAATACCCTTTTTCATTCATTTCCCCCAAAAACCAACAATTAAAATCGAATCCAACCTAGTTCTATCTAGTCCAAAAAAGCGTAGACTAGAACTACATGAGACCCTATTCCTGTCAGTTCGAACCTAACACTCTCTACCAATCTCATCCCATAAAAGTCCTGCCACTCAGTAGTAAATTCAGAGTTTGAAAGAAGGCAAGGTTCAAAGGTGGGGATTCTACTTGGGTTAACAAGAGTGGTAAAAGGTAGAAGATAACCCAAGTATGTATATTCTATCCACGAGTCCATATTCAACACACAAACATGATAATTAAGCATTCAAATTCAAGATCTAATAGATAGGAAGAAACTTCAAATCACAATATGCTTCAGGAGACAAGTGATCATGCAAATTCACATTTCAAGTAAGTTGCGGTTTTACTTCAGACAATTTCAGGATGCATTAAACAACTAACAACCAGGGCACTAACACTTTCTGAGAAAATAACATACTTACAAGGTTATCACCTTCCTAGTTCCCTAAGCATGAGCAACATCCTATATGCAACTACATGAAATGCAAATGACACTCTATTTTTGAAGAACATTTTTCGAAAAATTTTCAGATTTTTATGGGTTTTTGAATGCTAATAGATGTTGTATGAAATGCATTGCAAGTTGGAGATAGAGGAACAAACAAGAAGATTTCATTAATAGAAAGGGGGTCCTTCTGAATCCTCCCCTAAACTCGACTTACACAGTTTCTGTGTAATCCATATGTTGGATTGGACTCAAGGAATGAAAGGATAGAGATAAAGCATTAAAAACATCAAGACATAAAGACATGGACAAACTTAAAACGTGAATAGATGGGGGTGCAGTAGATCATACAATGGTCATCTAGGGGTGACATCAGTTACTCCCAAATTGGGAGTTGGATGAGTCTCCCTCCAAGGAGAGGTTTGAAAAGTTGTCTGAACAAGATTCCAGGGTTGTGACTTGGTCGGTGATGGCTTGAGCGGTAAAGTAGTCGGGGCTGAACATAATGTTATCCCTCCGCTCGAAAGATGTCCTTCTGCTGTTTGGGAGTAAGATGATCCCTTTAGTATTGCATGTTCTCTTAAATTGGTAGCAGGACTGTTGATTTGACTTTCCCACTAGGAACTGAATGTCCTTTCAATGATCGTAGTTCAACGACCTTGAGGTCTGATAAATTCCTCCTAGGTAAACTTGTGTATGATGAAGGATGGGAGTGATCCACCCTCCCACTCATATTTGAGGTACTCCCCTTTGTTGAGACGTCCAAATGGGATCCTGGTATATTGCCAATTGCCCGAAAAACAGCTTAAGGGGACAAGGTCTCTTTTCATAGAGTTATGCATATAGGGATTCATCTTGGAGGAATTTGCTAACGTGCAAGGCAATTCCTAGACTTAAGAACTTCACCTCCTCTCCCAAAATGTAGGATATGTCTTGCGTAGCAAAGAAAGAGTTTGCAAGGATTTGGTGCACATAACATATTGCTGGATGGCAGATAAGGTCGCTCTTGGTCTTCCCTTCTCTATAAGCCATGTATCCAATTATCTTCCAAATGAGTGCAATCTCATTTGGATTAACTTCGAATGTGGCTGGTTGAGTTTTCATGGCGTGAAGACCATAGATGTTCTCCAACTCTCTGAAGGTGATTGTGTGAGTTTTTGCGTAGACATCTTTGAAGGTAATGAAGCCACCATTTCTCATATCATACCCGCTCTTGTTGACATATCTCACTTGTAGGGAGGCTAAAGACATGCACGTCGGTTGTTGGTAAGCTTCAAAATCCATGTTAAACATGCTCGGTATTCCCATATTTCGCAAAATGTTCTTAACTGGCTCCAGGATTCCGAGATTTTGTACCATTTCTTCATTAGGGAATTTTGATCCTACGAACTCGGCCGCCATTAGGACATGGTAGATCTTGACGTGTGAAGGGATGTTCGACATGGTTGCTCCTGAAAGATCAATAAACAATTAAGAACTTTTCGACAGGTTGGAGTCTCTACCACTTAACAAATGCAATTTTCACATACTCATCATGCATAATTCTTAAATTTCATTCGCAATCGTCATCAATAACTTTCAATTGGGTTTCATAAAAATTTCAGAGATTAACGAAAAACCGAAAATTTAGTAAACATTCAGAAAGGATAGATTGGAAACCAAATTGAAGATTCGTAAAGATGGGATAATTTCTTGAACTTAAAACTTCAGAGAATGAATTTAATCAGAAAATTTCAGTAGTGAGAGTTGTGAGAGTTGAGAATAAAAAAGAGATGAAGATACTCCCTTAAATAGAAGTGTGGTGAGTGGAAGGTTGTGGTGGAGGAGGAAAGTTGGTGTATGTGGATAGGAATTAAAGAGGGGACATTGGGTTGCGGGTTGTGTAAGGGAATCTTGGAAAGCCAGCATAGACATCTCCCTTGGTAGTGGTTGTGTGAGAGAGATGACAGAGGTGTATCCTTGTCCTTGAGTGAGATAAGCTTGTTCGAATTAAACCAATACTCCTTTTGGTTCGAGTTGTTCTCATTTTGCTCGGGTTGATCCCATCCTTAATAACCGGGTTTGATGATGTTTTGAGCGTCAAGATCGATCCCGTGTTGAGTACTAGATCGATCCCGACATGTGTTGGATTGATCATTGTTGAGCAGTTGGATCGATCATTGTTGACTTCTTCTTTTTGGTTCGATCTCGTCACTTCCCATACTGGATCGATCCTGGCACTAGAGTGGATCGATCATTATTGACTTCTTCTTTTTGGTTCGATCTTGTCACTTCCCATACTGGATCGATCCTGGCACTAGAGTGGATCGATCATGTGTTATGTTTCGGATTGATCCCGTCTTAGGAACTGATCGATCTAGTTGTTGCAAACAGCACGTGTTGGATCGATCACGGCTCAAGAGTGGATCGATCTCCTTCGTTAAAAACGCATTGATCCAGACATCCTCTCACTTTATCAACATGTTGAAAATGCATATCACCCATGTCCCATTTCTTTTCTCATTGCAAGAATTCACAAAACTCAATCCATAAGTACCTAAGACACCAAAACAAGATGAAACTAGAACACATTAAATCAAATACTTCAAATTTAAAAACATTGAAATTGAAATATATACAAAGATAGACATGGGACTTCCTCCCAAGTTAGCTTGTTTTAAGTCACTAAGCTTGACTTCCTGTTTTTAGGATTAGTGACCCTGAGACGATTCTCCGAAGAGAACCGAGGTCTTTTCTGAAAAGGCTCATTTGTCATAGTTCTTATCAACTTTAGAGTTCAACTTTGGTTGTTCATCAACTTCTACAGCAAGTATTATTTCTTCCTCTGAAAGCACTTCTTTGATCATGAAAATCTTGGAACACAATGGATCCATATTCTCAAGATAGTACTTGAACCTTTTGTTGAGTAAGAAGACTTGGTCTCCATTCTTGATTTCCAAGGTTCTGGTTTGAGGCTCCAAGTATTTTTTAGAAATTGAAGTGTTCGAAGGTGGCTTAAGAGGTGGCACACGTTCAGGTTGAGGTTTGAACTATGCATTTCCTTTTCATGGATCCTTAAGGTTGCCTTCACCCTTGGACATTTCCGATGTCCTGATTTCCTTCACCTTAGCAGAAGCTCCTATATCAGGTTCCTTAACAGGTTTGAAGACGTCACAGTGCATTCCAGACTTCGTTGATTCCTTTTCCAAACCATCTTCGACTTCTTCAACAATTGAGTACCCATTCTTCAGGTTTTCTTCCTTCAGTTCCTTCTCAGATACCAGCTGACCTTGGGCAGTAAGGTCCTTGGGTTTAATCTTGATATTGAAAATTATCTTTGGTCCTCTCCCAATGTTCAACTTAATGTTACCCTTCTTGATGTTGATTACAGCTCCAACCGCTGCTAGGAACGATCTTTCAAAGATCAATGAATCCTTAGGCTCTTCATCCATCTTCAATACCACAAAGTTTGTGAGTATTGTTACATCCCTGATCTTGATGGGTAAGCTCTCCAATATGCCAACATGATGCCTAACTGATCTGTCCACCATTAGCAAGTTTATTTTTGAAGTCTTAAACTCATCCAATCATAGCCTTTCAGCAGTAGACATAGGCATAAGGTTGACTGAAGCTCCCAGGTCATAGAGGCATTCATTGAAAGTGGAAGTTCATAGTGAGCAGGGTAGTGTGAACGAACCAGGGTCTTCTTCTTTGTCGTTATCAACGAGTTACGTTCTTCAGGTGGTTCCACCTCTTCTTGAGTTACTTCTTCCTTCATGGATTTAGCAAAAACCTCAGGGTATTTTGCCATAATTTCCTTCTTGAATCTGGAAGGGAAAGCTAACCTTGGAACGTATGGTGGTGGAATGAGGGGTGCGTCCTTCTATTGTGAAACAGATGATTGCTCAGCACAAAATGGTTTCTTGATCACTTCTGTTAGAGGTTGCAATGGCTTATGTGCATTGGTTATTTCAGGTTCATCTTCTTCAGCTTTGTTTAAACACGACCCCTCCCCCCCGACTAGATCCACACTGTCCTTAGTCAAAGTTGGAGTGTTGTTAGAAGACATCTTGTCAAGGTAGACGACATTGCTGTTGACGTAATCTTTTGGGTTCTGCACAGACTTTCCTGGTAGATGACCATTTGCAGTAGTAGAAGTGGATGCGGTTTTTCCTTCAAGAGTGGTGACTTTGGAGGTGAGATTGTCAATCTTGGAGTAGATTGCATCGAAGGATGTATCCATCTTGTGTTGGAGTTCACCGAACTTCTTTGATTTTTCTATTGCATAAGCAGCTTGACCTTGAAGTAGTTGTTGTAACGTAGCTTCTATGTTTAAGGGTTGAGCAGGAGGTTGAGTAGATGAGAAACCAGGAGGTACACCAGTAAGTTGTTGTTGTTGTGGTTGCTGAAAATCATTATGTTGTTGCTGCTTGGGGTAGTAACCTCTGTTCTGGTTGAACTTGTTGAAGGGTTGAGAGCTCTTCTGTTGTTGAAGTGGGTACACTTGGTCTTGAGGATTAGCAACGTTGTTGCTTCTGTAAGAAAGACCAGGGTTGTTAGAGTAGTTGAAGTACCCTTTGTTGTAACCCCCTTGGTTTTGCACATAACACATTTCTTCTTGTTGTTGAGCTTCGGAAACTTGAATCTGAAGTTGCTCTTCATCAGAGATGAAGTGAACTTGATGTTGCTGACCCAGGAGTAACCTGTCCAACTTCTCATTCAACGCCTTTATCTTCTTCTTAGTGTCATCATCAGAAGTAGGACTACCTCGAGGTGTTCTATCATAGTCTTCACTGTAGATCCCATCAGACTGGACAAGATTCTCAACCAACTCCCATCCATCATCGACGCTCTTGTTGAGGAAGTTCTCGTTACTTGCAGTATCCAACATCATACGAATCTTTGGCAGGACATCTCTATAGAGTGTGCTGAGTAATGAAGCCTTGCTGAAATCGTGCTGAGGGCATTGCATAGTGTAGTTTTTAAAACGCTTCCATGCCTCAGAGAAGGTTTATGCGGTCTTCTGTGCAAACCCTGAAATATCATTCCGTAAGCGTGCTATTCTTGAAGTTGAGAAGAACTTCGCAAGGAATGCATTCTTGCAGATATCCCATGTGGTGATGGAGTTCCTGGGGAGTGACTTCTCCCACTGATGTGCCTTCTCCCCCAAATTGATAGTAGGATTTTTAGTCCTATTTGGGTATCAATTATCCATCGTTGTAGTATAAATGGGTTGTCAATCCATAATGGGAATGTACTAAACAATCTGGATGTTATGGATGCTCAAAAGTCAAGCTAAGTGTTAAAAGGGTTTGTTGGTAAAAGGTCCTAGGTGCAATGAACATAAAAAGCATAAAGACAGAAAGAAGCATAAAAGACTTAAAAGCAAAAACATAGTAAATGCAAAGAGAATGAAAGGTTCAAGCAATGTGAAGCAGTTCCTGAGGAGATAGGGTAATTGACTAAGGATCTATCCTGGGTTACCTAAGCACCTAACATACCTCATACAATGAGCTAACCCCTAGACAGTAGCTACATATACAATCAATTCCAATTCCTTGGCAACCAATCTCAAGCAAAGTAATCACAGACTCAACTGCCGTCATAGACGGTGACTACCTATCAGGCATTAACAACTACTACTCTAGTTAATAGGCTTCCCAACATCTAATGCCTTAGAAGGGGAAGACGAATCTCTGAAGTCACCTAGGTCCAGACACCGTCAATTGACCCACCTTCCGGTGTTGAAGGGCTTAATGGCGGGTCTTCGATTCCCTTCCGGGTAGAAGTACAATCAACATTACGAACAAGTGAAACAGAAGGGATCTAAGATCAAATAGCTTAGGCACTAAGGTAAACCCAGAACATCAACCCTAGTCTACCCCCATCCTCAGGAACTTAGAATACTACTCACTAGTCATAGGAGTAGAAGCAGATAAAACAGAAAACATAACTTCAAAGGTAAACATGCAGATCTAGGAAAAATAGATGAAGAACATCAAGAACATAAACCCAGGAATGAAGAATAGCAATGAAACAATAAACTAAAACAGGAGATTAAAGCTTAAAACATAAATCAACATGCACCATATATGCAACAAAGTAAAGCTAAGCAAGAAAGCTAAAGAAAAACAGGAGATTAACTAAAAAGTTGAAAGAAATCTGGTTTTTACACCAAGAACATGAAGAACAACTTAAGAAAATAAAACCTAAGACAAAAACCTAAAAAGGAAAGAAAAACAAAAACTCTTGCAAATAGGGACGAATTAGGGCTTTTATATTGTTCAGAGAAAAGCCATAATTTGCACTAAAGACAAAATGCTAATCATTGTATTGGATCCTAGGCCTTGGTTCAGGTGATATCCGGATTTGAGTTGGTCGGTTTGGAGCGTGTTTGACTTTCAGTTGGTAAGTGCGTGATCGATCGAGCTGAAAAACGCTTGCATAAGATCGATCCAACTAAGATGCGTCCAAGGTGTGTCTGAGGTTGGGATCGATCACAGGTATTAAGAACTGACATCGATCCAGAAATATGTGAGATCGATCTTGCCTTGTTTTCTTCTTAGTCCTGCTTCAACTCCATGCACTTCCTTAGCTTCGTCTGAGACTTCATAGATTTTGTTGAACCAGAGAGAGAGGGATCGATCCTGGTTTGAGATGGGATCGATCTAAGGTGTGTTGGGATCGATCTTAGATCGATCCAGATGGTAAGATGAGATCGATCCCGGATCGATCTTGGTAAAGTTGTGAGATCGATCTCAGCTCGATCTAAGAAAAGGCTGTGATCGATCCCGGCATATGTTGAGATCGATCCTGCTTTGGTCCTTAGTCAGATCCAGTCCATTCCATGCTAAGTGCTGCTCCATTCAATGTTAAGTGCTGCTTTTCTGAAATCTCGCAAATCCTTCCCAAAACTCCTAAAAGTCATGAAAAATCTCCAAAATGCGTGCATATGCAAATTCTAATGCAAAAGTCCTAAAAATCATAAACTTACTAAAATAAACTATAAATGTGATGTATGGACGCTTTTAGACCTCATAACTGATGCTAATTGATATGTAAAATTCATGAAAATTCAGAGTCATCAATAAGTCACCCTACGTTACGGATAACATACGAAAATATGGTTAACTTACGTGTTTATAGCTGACTTATGTACTTACAGCTGACTTATACTTCTGCGGGATAACTTGTTGAAAATTGTATTGAGTTATAGTTAGAGATGGCTGAGTTATGTTTCACATGCTCATTTAATGAAGCTGACTAATTAGATCTTTATACGGTTGAGATACCTATGCTCAGCCGTAAACAGTTGGATTAACGTTTAACTCATCGTTTTTACGACTGACCTACTAGAAAAAGATTAATTACTAGAATAGCATTCATATGACTGCTGATTTAGTTGACGATAGGGCTGACTTATGGTTTCCCAGCATATTACGACTGATTAATTTGAGAAAGATTAATTACTAGAATATCATTCACCTTGCGACTAACTTACGTTGCATTTGATGGATGATTTACTTGGACTGGGTTATGTGTTCATATTTCGGATGACTTATCTTTTTGTCATGTCATCATCCATGTTAGCATCCATGCCATGTCATCATCCATTGTGGATGATGATGTGGAAGGTTAAATTTGAGAAATAGGGTGTTAAATTTTTTTTGTATTGTAGATAGTCTTACCGATTCTTCTTCGGTAATCAACTTCTCCTTCTATCTTGTTCATCTTATTCTTAATCTCACACTGAGAGCTTATGGATCGGATACTTATTGTTTCCCGTAACTGGGTTAAAAAATACATATATGTATTCAACGCTGACAGTAGAGGATGTAGAGTTCTGCTTATAGATGGGGAAACAAAACACGAAATAGTAGAAAATTTGGAAAGTTGTACATGTTCTGTAACCGAGCGTTCTATTCGATCTAAACAAGCAACACCGAATATTTTATGACAGTTGTACAGGGACTTTCTCGGCGACATTGGTCCGTCCGTTCTACCTGCGAGTATCATAATAGCTATCAATAAGCATGGTATAGAGGTATTATTTTTGGACTGAGTCTGAGTTATATTAATGATAGACTGAGTTATATTAACTTAAATGCTGAGTTATTTTAATATCAAGGTTGAGTCATGTTTTCAATGTAACTGACTTAATTATATGATGCGGATGACTTATTCGAATGGTCATGTTTTCAATAAGCAATTTGGTATAAATGTATTTTTTAAATGGACCGAGTTATTTAAAAGATTTGGACTCAATTATATTATCGGTAGGCTGAGTTATAGTAACAGTAATGCCACAAAAATTAGGTATATCGGTTGTATCCTTTGATTCATTCTTGTTGAACTGATGTTTTCGATGATTTTGTTGTTGTTTTAAGCAGTTTTGTAAGATGTCAATTGCAAATTGTTGCTTTTGAGTATAGTTGAGTTACCATTTTGCAACGACCCAACCCTATTTTTGTTACTTGATCGAATGAGGTTCAATTCTATACTTAGCCAATTTCATGCAATTTTAACAATTCTTTCAGAATTCTTAAGTAAAATATGCGCATTTTATGGATAGATTCAAACAGTTACAACTGAGCCAGGAGGGTTTTATATCCTCTGTCCTCAAAGAAGTCTATTGCCATACTCGCCCGAATACCTTGAATATTTCTATCGTTTATACCATAAAAATACTACACCAAACGTTAGACATTCAATAAAATTTAATGTAAACATCTCACAGTCACCAACTATATGGTTTTGTGGAACGTGTTTGACATCCATCCATCGGAAGGCAAAACTTTTTTCCCCCGTAGGTTCTCGTGTGTCATGCGGAACATATCTGTCCAGCAACCGTGGAATCATTTGCAGTAGCGGTTGAAAAGATCCCACCACTCTATCCGTACTTTCTGGTGTTACGTGTCAAATGATTGAGTCGTAGCAACCAATCCTCTCCTCTCTCATATGAACGTGATACGCCACCCAATGATCTTTTCCAACTTGCAGCACCCCGTACAAGTGATCCACATCTATAAACCACTTTTTTTTATCTGGAGCTCTGCCGGCATCCTCCATTTACTAATTCTTCATACGCTGGATAAAATAAGAAGCCATCTGGGTTTTTTTTAAATCGTTATAATCGAGTTTCCATAAATTTTGGAACTAGTTATCAACAAACCCAATGCGCGGTCACTTCATAATGAGGTGGGCTCTTCCATAGACTTTCGAATGAGGACTCTAATATACGAAGAAATATGTTGTATAAAGAAGCGTAAAATATCATAACCGGTCATCGAAGAAGAAATAACTCAGTACCTATATAAATAACTTAGTAAAATATCATAACCCAGCCATTAACTAAATAACTGAGCTGTAAAGTAGACTTACAGTATCAAACAGCCATCCAAAGTTCTGATCCTTTCCCCACTCATTTCTTACAGCAGTAAGCACTTTGAAGAACATACCATATTTATCCGGATTATGTTCTTCCCTATACAATTAAACACAACTCAGTTTATGCATAGAATGATGATAAATTGATTAACAGATGGTCTTAAGGTCCATACTCGAATTGCTCTATGTGGTCCATGAGTGCCTTCCATTGCTCCGGCTCAAAAGGTGCTAAAGGATCATATATTGATACAAAAGGATTAATACGCTTCCTCATGCACGTCATCCCATTTGGCCCAATGTGTGGAAAACCTTGTGCTTCATGAGCACATTCAGCGATACTTGACCCGTTAGGAGATAACTGAACCATTTTCTCCCGAACAACTTTTATTTTTTCCAACCTCAATTCTTCATGTGCATCTTCATCCAGAAATTTCACGGTCACCTTCGTTGACAAACTCTACTCTCTCTCATGCTTTCTCGCATCCTTCCCTACATTTAACAGAGCCTGGGCCGCCTTCTTAATCTCTATTACGACGAAGATAACTCAGTCGTAGTATAAAAAAAGTTATCCGTAAAGTAAAATAACTCAATTGCAAAGTAATATTTGTAGAGTTGTAAAGTATAAATTATTTTAATTAAAGTTAACTTTTAAGTGTTCTAAACAACTTTTGTTCTAAACCCTTGATGAGATTGAGTCTGACAATTATATAGATATTGCTTTGTTGAAGTAGAACAAATGGATTTCTAGTTAAGACCGTAAAGTAAACTTAACTCAGACTTAAACATAACTTAGTCGTAATTTATTTCTTGTAGTAGTCATGTATTGTTATAATAACTTTGCGTTTTTGTAATGGGAAGTTTGATAAATAATAACAATAATAATAGTGACCACTCACTCGTGACACAAACATTACTTATTCTTAAACATCACTTACTCGTAAACGTACTCAGTTGTTTAGTAAAAATAGCAAAGTTGTTTAGTAAAGTTGAAAAAAACCAGCTTTCAGTAAACAATCATCAGCTTGATGTAACTCAGCCGTAGTGTATTTTAAATTGTAATTTACTTTTTTCAATGGTCATATATTGTAATAATAACATTTTGTTTATGTAAAAGAAAGTTTCATAATAATAGTAATAATAATTGTTAATACTCACTCGTAACTCAAACATTAAAATAAATAACCCCACCATATTGAAACTGAAGGCAGCCATAAATTTTAACCACGAAGAATACTCTGTCACTAAGTAAACATAACCCAGTCATAAACATAACATAGTTGTATCCAAAACTCAATCGTATTTGAAAAATAACTAAGTCTTAAAGTAAAGACGAGAAAAACCTAGCTTTCAGTAATCTGGATATTATTTCTTGTTTTTTTTTTATCATCAACTGTTTTATGAAAACTAACAATCTCAGTTAGAATTGATAATTCAGTACTTTATGAAAACTCTTAATCTCTATTATGACGAAAATAACTCAGTCGTAAGTCGCAACACAAACATTAATTTCAATAAAAATAATGATAAAATCTCAGCTGAATGATAAACAACAACTTAGTTGTTTCATGTATTAGCCGTGTAAACATAACGAAAATAAGTGATTTTTTATTAAAAAAAATCAGCAATACAATAAGTAAATATATAAGAGCTTCTTAAGTGGTTCTAGAGTAGGAAGTTGAACTTGAATTGTGGTTACGAATAAGTTAGTTTACGACTTAGTTCTTTCCCCTATACGACTGGGTTATGGTTACGAAGAAGTTATCAATACGACTGAGTTATGTTTACTAAACGACAGACTTTTCTTCGTGGTTAAAAGTTATGGCTGCCTTCAATTTCAATTACGACAAAGTTATTTTTATAGTATTATGTCAAAATTCGTTGTTCTACTTCAACAACGCAGCATCAGTGTAATCGTCAGACTCAATCTCATCACCTTGTTTAGAACACATAAAGTTAACTTTTAATTTACAGCATAACAAATAAAAACAAGCTAAATGAACGAGAACTATATCAGATTCCTTCACTTCATGGATGAATGTTTTCTGCTTTATTGTTTAAACAAAAATCCTCATGAATTCATCAGGATTCAAACCAAGATCGAGAACCACTTTTGGGGGAGTTACTGACTTCATCAGTAACATCGGGCCAAATCAACAGTGGGAGATTAGGCGCCTTTTGGTGGTTGCATAGGATAAGTAGAAGGTGGTTGAGAGTATTTGAATAGACCATATCAATTGATATTGGAGACTTAATGGTGTGACACAGTTCAGGAGGTAGTTTAACAAATTCTCTATAACATATAAAAACAAGATAGATGAACAAGAAGGATGTGAATACAAAAATTTCACATTCTTATCCTTGATTTGACGTTTCTATCTACCATCTCTTTTTTCATAAGCATTGGTCCATCCATCATCACAATATATTGGAGCAAATTGAGCAATACTTATGAAAATAGAGTTGATAGAATAGACCATATCAATTGATATTGGATTCATAATGATGTGACACATCTCTCTTTCCAATCACAAGTACTACCTCATCTTTGTGGATTATTTTACACATTATAAGTGGTCCTTTCCACTGTAGCGTAAATCTAGAGTTCGAGAGGTCTTTATCACTCTTAAGTCTCTGGTTGAGAATCGGTTCAAGACGAAGATTGTTACTGTCTTCTCAGATAATGGTGGAGAGTTTTTGGCGTTATGGTCTTATTTTACTCAACATAGTATCTCTCATCTCACATCTCCACCGCATACCCCTGAGCATAATGGTATTTCCGAGCGCAAACACCGTCATATAGTTGAAACCGGACTTATGCTGCTTAATACGGCTTTAGTTCCAAAGCACTATTGGCCTTACGCGTTTGTTGTTGTAGTATATCTCATCAACCGTATGACTACACCAGTCCTTATTAATGATTCACCATATCACAAGTTGTTTAAACAAATGCCAAATTATCAGAAACTTCGGGTATTTGGATGTCAATGCTTTCCATGGTTAAGGCCCTATGCACATACTAAACTGGATGATCGCTCTGTTTCATGTGTTTTTGTTGGCTATTCTCTCACCCAAAGTGCATATCTCTATCTTGAACCACTCTCCGGACGGCTGAATACTTCTCGGCATGTCCAATTTATTGAAACCACATTTCCATTTCAATCTACTCTTTCGCAACCATCAGTCACTTCCTTATCACCATCAGACCTTGTCACTTCTTCCTCTTTACCTTCACATACAATAATCCCTATCACTTCTTTTACACCACCATCTCATACAGCTCAGCCGCTACTTCAACTTCGGGTAAGTGTTTCTCCGGGTTCAGTTCCTTCCTGTCAAGAGTCGTTGCCAACTGAACCGGTCAATGTTATTCATTCATCGACTTAGGTAAGATATGTTCCTAATGTTGTGACTGATCTTGGTTTTGAAAGAGTTTCAACATATTTGATAAGTGTTGCAAGTCCTTCAACAGCCATTCCTTCACCAACCACTACTATTCTACCTGACGCACCTTCCTCCTTTGTTCCTCACTCTGTTCCACCATCAATTCCATCCCCTATGCCCCAAACACAACCCTTGTTACATCCTATGACCACCAGATCGAAAAATAAAATTGTTAAGCCTCTTACAATGCTTTCCTTTACTTCTCAGCTTACCCCTTCATCCATCACTCATCCTTACATTCCAAACATTGTAAACCAAGCCTTGAAAGACCCTAATTGGCGAAAGGCTATGACAGAGGAGTTCAACGCGGCAACTCAAAACAATACTTATGCATTGGTTCCACCAGCGCCGCACCAGAATGTTATCAATACATAATGGGTATTTACACTAAAATTTTGTCCTAATGGTGTTCTTGACAGGTACAAAGCTCGTCTCGTCGCTCGTGGATTTAACCAACACTACAGACTCGATTTTCAAGAAACATTTAGCCTAGTGATTAAGAATACAACAGTCTGTATTGTGCTTGATTATGTTGTCAAATCAAATTGGTCGATCCGTCAACTCGACGTCAACAACGCTTTCTTGCAAGGTACTTTGAGTGATGAAGTCTACGTCTCACAACCGCAAGGTTTTATTGACTGTGACTGACCTCATCATGTTTTCCGCCTTCATAAAGCCCTCTATGGATTACGGCAAGCGCCTCGGGCTTGGTATTAAAAATGTTAACGAGCTCTTCTTAAGGCGGGTTTCACAAACTCTATCACTGATACATCATTGTTTATCTACCAAGGAGGCTTACACCGACTTTGTTTTCTGGTCTAAGTCGATGATATTTTCATCACCGGCAGCAGGGATTCGCTAATTGCAGAGATTATTGCTAGACTAGCAGCTCAGTTTTCAATCAAAGATCTCGGTTCCCTTTCATACTTTCTCGGTGCTGAAGCAACCCTAACTTCTGATGGTCTACATTTGATGCATCGGAAATATATCATTGATCTCTTAACCAAGAATAATATGCTGCCAGCTAAGCCTGTCTCCACTCCTCTGTCTCCTCATCCAAAACTCACACAATTCTGGCAGTTTGATTGAAAATCACAAAGAATATCGCATGGTAGTTGGCAGCTTGCAATACTTAGCATTTACTCGTCCCGACATTGCTTATGTCGTCAATAAACTCTCTCAATTTATGCATCAACCAAGAGATGTTCATTGGCAAGCTGTCACGCGAGTGCTACGCTACTTAGCAAAAACTGTTTCTCACGGTATTTTCTTCTCCCGGACATCCTCTCCTCAGCTTCATGCCTTGACGCTGACTGGGCTGGGAATACTTATAATTTTCTATCTACGAATGCATATATTCTGTACATGGGTAGCTTTCCAATCTCGTGGTCAGCTAAAAAACAAAAAGTTGTTGCAAACACGGCTTTGGAAATGAATTTGGTATGTTCCTAGCTCTCTGAACTTGGCATCAGTTTAACATATGTCCCGGTAATCTATTGTGACAATTTCGGTGCCACCTACCTTTGTGCTAATCTAGTGTTTCACTCTCGAATGAAACACGTTGCACTAGACTATCATTTTATTCAGAAAATATACAGTCAGGTGCTCTTCGAGTATCTCATATCTCGACAAAGGATCAACTCGTTGATGCTTTGACCAAACCTTTGCCGCGAAGTCATTTTCACAAGGTTTATTCCAAAATTGGTGTGACTCCGGTCCCTCCATCTTGCGGAGGCGTGTAGAGTATATATCGAAATGTCTTATGTAAATATCTTATGTCTCCTAAATCTACTTGTAGATATATATACACACGCTGTAAACATCTTAATAAAATTAACATCCTTTAATCTTATATATACTTTATAGTCATTTATAGATGAGGCACCAGGAGACTTCGGAACCAGATAAAAGATAGTGAAATTCATGGCTGATGGCATGAAGGAGTAGATGACAAAATAGGCAATAGATAACACAATTTCTAGCCCAATAATTCTCGAGGCATATTTGAAGAAACTAACAGTAATGTCATCAAGTCATGGGGATTTGGAGGGGTTAACTTAAACATGACATTTGTTATCTCCTCTCAAGAATGATGGGAAAGGGCAGATCCACATGTGATAAGGTGGATCATTTGAACCAGATAAATTTTGTGAAATTTACTACTAAATGTATTAGTTGATGTGTTAAGGATAAATAGTTACTTGTTGTACCTTTTGAAATTTTAGACTTTAACTCAATATTTTATCATATATAATTTTGAAAATTCAACAGTTTCTAGGTAATTCAATATATCATTTTTAATTTTATTTTCTTCAATATCATTTAAAATATGTTTTCTAATAAAATTTTACCAATTAAAATAACCTTAAAATATAAATTTTAATCTCTAAAGCTAATTTTTTTTTTTTTCAAAAAATGAGATCCTACTCTCAGATTAGTGAAATAATCCCAAAATTTCAAACACCTAATATTATTATTTTTTATGTTTATGGTATTTTTTGAAAAAATATTAGTAATATTTTTGGGGAAAAAAGAATTTGATTATATTTTATGTAACATAAATTTATTTTTGTGATACTTTTTAAATTTCTTTCTTTTATTTTTGATTATTCATCAAAAATATTAGATTAAAGGTTATTATTTCAAATCATACAAACAATTTCTTATATTTTCCAGTAAAAATTGTAAACTTAAATGAAAGTATCTAGTAAATACTCTCTCTATTTCATATATTATTTGATTTTCTAAAGTTTTCACATATATTAAAAAAATAATAAATATACTGTTTATTTCTCTCTCCTTATTTAGTTTCAACGTTATTCTCCTAATTTCATTTTTTACAGAAAAGAAATATTGTGCTGTTTATTTATATCTCCTTTACTATTGACATAAAAAATGTATATAATGATTTTTTTAAAAACCAAAAATTGTGTTTGGATATTTTTAAAAAGACAAAAACATTAGTTAAAAAGTAAATTTTCAAACTTTGTGAAATAAAAATAAAATCTATAACATAAGATAATATGAAACATAGGGAGCACTATTCTATAAATTTATGAACTTTTGAAATTATGAGTAAGGATATGATATAAAACTAAAATAAAATTTCATCTATTTATGTAATTTGAAACATTATACATATTGTTAACATGAAAGTATAAAATGGATAATTATTATGTTTGTAAATATTTTTTGAAAGAAAAAATTATATGATCTCTACTTTTTTTTCTTTTTTCTATAAATATGATCTCATATATATATATATATATATATATATATATTACTAAGAGATATATTTATATTATCATATATATATATATTAAAATTAGATATATATATATATATATAAATAAGTAAATAATCAATATATTTTTTATAAATCTTGGAAGTTATGGACCTTTGCCCCATAGTCTTTTCCGGTGCCCGGAACCAACCATTAGTAATACTTGTTTAAGGANAGTAAATAACTCCTCCAAAAAAATTTGAACTGGTAACCTTGAACACTCTTTGGAGTGTCTCAACCACTAACCAAAGTCCATTGATTAAATAATTAATATTTCAAAAGATTTTAAATGATATATATTTTTTTAAAAAAACCTTTTTTACCCATTTAAAAAAAATTCTAGGTCCACCATTCAATTGGGGGCACATTATAGTGTACAAGTGAGAGGGGCATCTATAAGGTAGTAGGGAGAAGAACCAATTAACATGGGCTCTACAAGCTGTCACTCTCTAATGGGGCATAATAGATTTATATAGCGGAAAATGGAATGGATACTCATAGCAAGAAAGTCTATTAGTAATTTACGCGTAGGCAGTGGAAAGTTCTGATGGAGTTGTAACCAGTTTTCACCATTGCCACTCTACAAAAGAATGAGATGTTTGGTTTCTTTCTTTTAACCAATTGATTTTTAACTTTTGCTCTAAATATAAGTCATCTATCTTCTTTAAAAACAACCATTTAGTGTGAAGATCCCTTTCTTGCTGGAAATAAGAACTTGGCTCTCTCTCTGAATAGCCTGAAGTTAAAGATGAACTTCACATATTCTCCCCAGAATTTTTGAGAAGTTTTCTTTATTTATCCTTTCAACATCACTCTTTATCTGCTTCAGCTTCCAACGTAACGTAACACTGTAAGATTCAATTAAAAAAACCGCTATCTAATCCTTTGTTACCATTTACTTTAACGGTAGTCAGTGTCGTGCTAACGTCTCCCAAGGCTTTGGACAAACAAAAAATCTGAGGCCTTTATATTAAAAAAAACAAAAACAAAAACTGAGGTATTTGTAATTAAAACATACAATAATAGCCAAAACCACAATAACATGTTTTTCTTTAAGAAAAATAAAATCACATTTCATGTTCAATTTATAGATAAAAGTGATAAATAGAACAACTCCTCATTTACTTACCCTTTTTCATGTGACCCTTTTAAAAACACTTTTTATTATTCAAATTTATCTTTGAATTTAACTATTTAGTTATACTATATCATTGATTGTTATTTTTTATAATTGTAGATTACAAAACTAAAACATATACATAAACTTTAGTATAAATAAATCAACGGTTTCTCAAAAGTACATAACATTTCTCTAATATTATATATATATATA
>OVBE01007364.1:0-18571 GCA_900406425.1 Iberis pinnata
TAAGGTTGAAGATATCAAAACATTACGATAAACCCGACTCCTCTCATTAAGAACCAAAACTTCCTGCTCAAGCACTCCACAATTGTCACATGATCCCTTCAACTCATCAACCACCAAATTTGAATTTGGAAGCACTTCAGTTACTGTTTTTTCCATTCTAGCCAAGAGTGAGTCTTTTAACTTCTGAATCTCCTCTTTTTGCTCACGCATAACATCTCTAGCTTCAAGCAATGCCAAATGTTGCCAACCTTGTGGTTTCTCCATATCAAACCACCGGAAAAAAATTACATGAATCATAGGAGGAACCTACCTTTCGACCAGCACAAGTGAAGAACCTCCTTCCAGGATTATCATCAGTCCACGATTTCAGAATTCTCGCAGGCTTTTCACAAGAACACTAAACAACATTCTTCAGATTTCTCTATGTCGATGATGAACTAGAGCAGCTCTGTAGGAAGAAGAAAACATCTATTACGCAATCAATATAAAGCCCCATAAGTTAAAATTATTGTTTCAGATTACCTTCACCATTTTGATTCCAAAGAAATCGAGATTCCTCTTCCCTTTTGCGATTTACAGATTTTCCCCCTCTTACAAACCCTAAATCCCCAAATTCCTTAAGTTCTGCGTTTTTGAGCTGTTTGTTCAGAGGAGACAACTTAAAAACAGGTTTAATGTGTCTAAACACGTGATCAATTTAAAAAAATTGTTAACACCGTTAATGATTTTGTTAATGAAAATGTCGGCGTGTAAACACGGAGCCACTTTCAAGGTTTAAATTAGCAATATGACCAGATTGGATGTTTAAAGTGTGAGTGAAAAACTTTCAATGTTTAAAGTGTCAAACTCATAAACTTTCGATGTTTTTTATGCGATTTTCCCTCTTACAATATAATATTTCCCTAAAATTAAATATACACACGATTTAAGAAAATATATGAAATTAAAATAAAAGGAAGTTGTCATCAAATGTAGAAACAATTAAATTTGTTAAGGAAGAAGTAAAACTTATATTTTTTAATAAGGAAATATTATTATATGTCAAAATTTGAATAAAAATCAGTGATTTAATATGGTAACTTTTATATATGTGTTCTAAAATATTAATGTATGAAAAATCCATATCACAATATAACTGATTTCAAATCTTATAATTTAATATAGTAAATGGAACCAAACTAAAATTTTAGATATTAGAACCATAACTGTTTAATAAAAGTTTTCTCTCAGGCACATCTCCCCATGTTTGCCGAAATAAGAAAGCTTATCCTCTGCCCGAATTCTCAACCACTTTTCTTTCCCCCTTATAGTAGTTTTTTCAAATCTGCAACTTTCTGAGCGCCTCAACCTCTTCTCCGCCGGGCTGTAGAGCCTTCTCCGGCGCCGGAACACACCCCATATGTACTCCAACTCAAGCAACTCTCACTCTACAACATCTCTGACGCTTCTCTGTCTTTGAACTACCCTTTGAAGGTAATATTTCCCTCTTGTATTAGAGGAGAACTTTTCAGGAACCAAGCATTTACTCCATGGCCATAGAGGAGCTACTCACACAATTATTGGCTCCATTTAATGAGTTTCCGAGCCTCATAAACGCTCGAATCTGAGTTACATCTACCAACCTTCCTCTTATAATTAATATACCTAATTTCATAGAGAACCTTGTCAAATCTTAGTACATGTTGACTGAAGTCTTTGCATCCTACTTCTATAAAGTGTAGCAAGCAAAATTTAAGCTCTTACTCTCTGCTTCAGAAGAATTTCACCTGCTCAAACTTAATACCTGTTGACTGAATTCTTTGCAGCCTACTTCTATAAAGTGTAGCAAGAAACATTTAAGCTCTTACTCGCTGCTTCAGAAGAATTTCACCTACTCAAACTTCATCAAGAAAATGACAAGACAAAGGCTAACCTATGCTGAGAAAGGAAAATCAGTAATGCACGAGCCAACTTCGCCACCCCGTAGAGTTAGCGAACCCCAAGATGCATCTATACTCAACCGATATGGACTCACTCTCATCGGAAGGATGACTAATCCTAAACATCAAAGAATTTGGTCGTTGATACCTTTCCTGTCAAGCCTATGGAAACTGGCAGCTAGACCAGTGGGTGCAGACTTAGGCCAGGGCAAGTTCCAATTCCAATTTGACAATGAAGCTGACCTACAATAGGTTTTGCAGAACCAACCATATCATTTTGTGAAATGGATGGTTATTCTACAAAGATGGGAGCCCTCTCTCTCTCCCTCATTCCCCTCACTAATACCTTTCTGGATAAACATCCAGGACCTGCCAGTACATCTCTGGACAGATAGTAATATAAGAAATATTGGTGAGGATGTTGGATTAGTAGAGGATGTCGATATCTCCTTTGCAACGGCTAAAGTCCGAGTCCTGATCAATGGACTAAAACCCCTAATCTTCTCAGCTGTACTATGTTTTGACAATGGTAAAGAGCTTACGGTTCAATTGGTGTATGAAAAACTTGAGCGATTTTGCTAGACTTGTTACATGCTCACTCATGATGCAAAAGACTGCACACGGAATGAAACAGTGAAAGCTCACGATAAAAGGGACTCTTATACTTCCCACCCAGAGGTGGAGAACCATTATCAAACATATAAACATCGGGATGGATCCCACCAGAGCACTCATCGATCTCTAGACATACGGGCTTCACTCTCAAGGAAAATAAATAGAGAGGAAAGAGAATCCTCTACTCACCAGAACCAAAGAGTAGTACAGAAATAGGATTCACAACAAATTCCCTCCCGCAATAACCAGTCCTGAGGAGAGAGACCAGGAGGTTATCAAGTCCGAGCCCCGACGTCTTATCATAGCCAGAGGATTGAGACTAGGAGATGGAAGCCAGTCTCACGAGATTATAGGAATGTACGAGTAGATTCACAATCAGCACACTACACCCCATCCACTGAAAGAGAAGCGGCCAAAATCTCTACACCAATCGCACCAACTAGAAACCGTTAATCACCTCCTCATGTCGATCCAAATAGACAGAGACCTGCTCTCGAGAGACCACCACTCGTTTCCCCTGCAAAAGAAATCCCTGAAGACATGATGGAGGAAGCCCTAGGAGAATTACGAGATGTTATGGTTCAATATACAACTTGTGCTGATCCGATAGAAAGCACAGCCCGCAGATACAGATACAAAAAAGCTGAGGAAAATGGTAATATGCTGTTCAATGCGGAAATACGAGCAAGAAAACTGATCCAAGCAAATACTAAAGACCCAGAATCTCTGCCTGATGAAAATAGACAGGACTTCGAGGATGTCCATGTTACTCCCAACCAAAGCCGTATCCCTGCGCTTAGCCGATTGGAATATGTTACTGAGGAAGTCCATATCGACCAGACATCAACCTCACAACCTGTCTTGAAAAATAGATTGTGAAGACCACCTGGTAAGCGGCAACTCCAACCAACACACAAGGTACTAGCCGGATTATCTCTGATCAAAAGACGTACCAGACAAGTAGCAGCATCACCTAGAAGAAGAATAGCATCTGATCTAGCCAGTGGCCGCAACCAAAAGAAATCTCAAGGGAAACAAGACACACAGCAAAAAGACAACAATAAGCCAGGAACTTCGAGACCTTCGAAAAGAGGAACGACGGATTTTCAAAATCCGTCCGATCCTCTTCCTTAAAAATCGTGGCTTGGAACTGTCAAGGTTTGGGGAATACCAAGACAGTTCACCGTCTAAAAGAGATCTAGAAAGAGCAATCTCCGGACTTCATATTCCTCTCGGAGACAAAAAATTCTGATGATTTTGTCGTCCGAAAACTTCAATTTCTGAATCTATCAAAACATTGTAATAGTTTCCCCACGTGGTCATGGTGGCGGAGGTCTTATTCTCCTTTGGAAGGAAGAACTATGTGTACAAGTACTATCTACAAGTCTTAATCTAATTGACACTCAGTTTGAATACGAAAATAAGTCATTATATATGTCCTTTGTTTATGGTAATAATGACAAGATAATGCGAAGGAAACTATGGGACTCAATGATTGAAAATGCTAACTTACGTAAAGGGGCTTGGTTTGTTACTGGTGATCTCAATGATATATTGAGTAATGAAGACAAATGGGGAGGACCTAAACGTGCTGAAAGCTCATTTACGGATTTTTGATCCTTTATGTCGGCCGGAAATTTATTTGACATTTGTCATTCGGGAGACCCCCTCTCATGGCGAGGAGTAAGGAACAAGCATCATGTTCATTGTAGACTAGACCGAGCGATTGCAAACCCCGAATGGTTTGATCTCTTTCCGCTTTGTAGATGCGAATATCTCCGGTTCGAAGGGTCCGACCACAAACCGCTAATCACACACTTAGATATATCAAGAAAGATAAAAAAAGACCATCTTTCGCTTTGATAGGCGCTTGAGAGACAATGATGAAGTTAAAAGCATAATACATGACGAGTGGTCCAAGCTTAATAATGAAACAGTGGGCAACCGAATCTCTAGAGTACGTGGTGCAATAGCCAAATGGTCAAGAGACCAATATAAACTCAAAAAGGCCAAGATTCATGAAAGCAGATTAAAGTTGGACCAAGCAATGACTAGTAGCATGGCGGACCAAGACTTAATCAACACGATTTCAAACCAATTATCCAAAGCTTATGAAGAAGAAGAATCCTATTGGAAGCAAAGAAGCGACTACAATGGCTTTCACAATACCGCATTCTTTCACGCTATATCGAAAGGTCGAAGAGCGAAGAACACTATCTCGGTTATCGAAGATGACAAGGGAGAACCTATTTTCAAAGAGGAACATATCCTAACCACCATAACTACTTATTTCAAAAACATCTTTAAGTCACAGCCAACATGTTTATAAGAAGTTATGACAAAGGCAATTCTCCCACATATAACCGAGGAAGCAAATGCACTTCTAATCAGAGATCCATCCCCCGAGGAAATAAAAGAAGCTTGCCTCTCTATTCATGCTGATAAGGCGCCGGGACCGGATGGCTTCTCGGCAAGCTTTTATCACGCAAACTGGGATACTATTATTTTGGCTATTGTCTCGGAAATACAATGTTTCTTTCAAACGAGTCGGTTACCTCCAAGGATCAATGAGACACATATCCGACTAATCCCGAAGATGCAAAGTGCGCATAAGGTAGCTGAGTATCGGCCTATTGCCCTGTGCAATGTGTACTATAAAATCATCTCCAAACTCCTCACTCGAAGGCTCTAACCGATCCTACCATCACTAATCTCTGAGAACCAGTCGGCTTTTGTACCCGGTAGAGCTATCGTAGATAACATTCTTATTACTCATGAACTACTCCACTCGCTAAAAACCTCCGAAGCTACTACAAGGTGTGCAATGGCCGTGAAAAACAGACATGTCTAAAGCAGATGATAGACTTGAGTGGAAGTTCATCGAACGCGTTCTACAAGAGTTCGGATTTCATACCAAGTGGATTGGTTGGGTTATGGAATGTATTACTTCGGTAACATATTCCTTCTTGTTCAATGATACGGTACAAGGCTTTGTGAAACCAAGCCGTGGAATACGCCAAGGCGATCCGCTCTCGCCTTACCTTTTCATCATCTGTAGTGAAGTCCTCTCAAGCCTTTGTAAACACGCGAAAATCTCCGGCAAGCTAAAAGGCTATAGAGCAGCCAACGAAAGCCCCTGTTTGAATCATCTTCTATTCGCGGACGATACCATGTTCTTCTGTAGCACATCCCTGAAGAGTGTGGCAGCTTTGAAAGAGATCATGAACATGTATGAAAAGGCGTCGGGTCAGTTCATAAATGTTCAGAAATCTTCTATCACTTTCTCCAAGAAAGCGAACTCTCATTTGAAAGAAAGGGTAAAACGCTCACTAAATATTTGCAAAGAAGGAGGTATGGTCAAATACTTGGGTTTACCGGAAATGTTTGGTCGAAGGAAAAAGGATCTATTTGACTCGATAGTAGACAGGATCCGTCAGAAAATACTAAGTTGGTCATCGAAATTCCTTTCTACGGCGGGAAGACTTACGATGATCAAAAGGGTCTTATCCGTGATACCAACCTTCGCCATGTCATGTTTTAAGTTACCTATATCCTTATGTGATCGCATACAATCGGTAATTACAAGGTATTGGTGGGACTCACATCAAAGCAACAAGATATCTTGGGTTGCTTGAAACACACTTGTGAGAAATAAACGCCAAGGAGGGCTCGGTTTTAGAGAGGTAGAAGCATTCAATATCGCTCTCCTAAGAAAAATAGCATGGAAGCTAAAGGAAAATCCTGATTGTCTATTGGGAAAGATATTAAGAGGCAAATATTTTCCGGACACTGATTTCCTCTCGTCTATTGGACGGACGGCCTCCTCACATGGTTGGCAAGGCCTATTAGCAGGCAAAGATCTTCTCACTAAGCACTTGGGTTGGGTAATTGGTGATGGAAAGAAAATAAAAATCTGGAAGGAGGCATGGGTATCGCTAAAGTCTAGTAGTAAGCTTCATGGGCCTATACCTAGGCACCTAGAACATATCACAGTCGCCACACTCCTTAATGAACGCAAGGAATGGAACGTTAAAAGAGTCGAGCAACTCTTGCCGAACCTTGCACACGAGATCATGCTTCTCCAACCAAGCTCTCTAGGCAAAGAAGACAAACAGATTTGGACAAGAGATAAATCAGGAATATACGACTCCAAATCAGGTTACTATACTGCAGTTGAGCTGTTAAAGGATCAATCCCCGCCGGCGACATCTCCTGTCTCATCCTGGATTGAGGAAATCTGGAACCTTAAAATCCCAGAGAAAATTAAGGTACTGATTTGGCGAATTTTTCACAAAGCTATCCCGACTGCAGATAATTTGAGTAGGAGAGGGTTCCAATTGGACACAACATGCTAGGTTTGCGATAACCCGGAATCTATTGAGCACTTGTTCTAGTCATGCTCTTTCGCTATAGAATTTTGGACTGCAGCACCTTTTGCTATCCCTATTTATCCGTTAAATACATACAGTTTTCCCGCTTTCTGGAACCGAATCCACAATCGTATATGCCTACCACCAACATGCTTGAATGGAAAGGAACTAGCTGCTTGGATTATCTGGTCCCTCTGGAATGCAAGGAATTATCGCATTTTCGAGAGAAGAATTTTTACGATAGAAGAGGTAATCAACAAGGAAATTAGAGATGCAAAAGAGTGGCTTTCGGCACAATGCCTACACACTAACCCGACCACGCGATTACCTCTGTCAGCTACACCTCACTCTGGCCCAGTTGTTTTCACGGATGCAGCTTGGTCAGGGGAATTTAAGGCTGGACTGGCTTGGGTGCGAGAAGAGAATGGGATACACAGTCAAGCCTTGTCCAAGGGAGCAAGCAATGTAGCCTCAGTGCTTATCGCGGAAGCCTTGGCTATGCGTAAAGCAGTGAAGACAATAAGAGACAGAGATACCGGAATCACTTTTGCTTCGGACTCGACTCAACTCATTAATGCAATTAACGGCATTAGCGCTTTTTCGGAGCTATATGGTATTGTGGCAGATATCATCTTATTAGCTTCCTATTTTAAAAGTATTTCTTTTATAGCTATTCCACGTTCATGTAACGGGTTAGCGGATTCAGCTGCAAAATTAGCTCTTCAAGAGCTTGTAACAGACATTTAGTTATTAATCGAATATCAGCTGGTGCACACAAAAAAAAAAAGAACCATAACTGATTTTAAGATAAGGAAGGATTTTATGTTACAATAAATTATTTTATTAAAAATTTTGTATTAAAAACAAAAAATCTTTAACAAAAACATGTTAAAATACGATTTTAAAAATCTAGTATATGCCTCTTATGATTTTTCTTACAAGACTATAGAATAATTGATTTTCCTTTATTTCGTATTTATGGTTATATATTTATTTTATAATTAATGTAAACTCAATTTTATAAAAGAGAAATTTTCAAACAAAAAAAATATGGAAAATATATGAATTCAAAATTCAAATCTAAACATTAAAAGATATGAAAATATTCTAATATATAAATGTGTTTTTTAATTTAAAATTTTCCATAAGAATATGTTACTTTATAGGTCATAATTATTATCCAATTTTCTTTTAATTTGGTTTTTAGATATTGGAAATTTTAAAAGGACTTTTTAAATGGAAATTTGTAGATATTTTGTAAGTTATTAATATATGAAAAAATTCAAATCATAATAAAACGGATTTAAAATTTTATAATTTATAATATTAAAATCAAATTATATTTTTATAAATTTAAACATAAGTTTAGGTAACTTAATTTAAAGATAAAGAAGAATTTTATTTTAAATAAATTATTTTATTGAATTTTCGAATTTTAAAAAAGTTATCTGTAATGTAAAATTAAAAAGAATATTAGAAAACAACTGTAATTTTTTAAAACTAAATAAACTATATAAATCATGTTTAAATTCTAATACCTTGGAATAATATGTGAGATTTTCATTGGTCTACATTAAGAACAATAAATACAGTTTTAATATTGTATGAAGAATGCAAAAGAGTTGTCATTAATAATCTAATTATAAAAATATAAATTTAAATTATAATACATTAAATAAAAAACACCAAAAATTGTGAAACTATACCATGGTTTCTTTGATGATTTTTCCATTCGGTTTCAATGGTATTTCCATTGTCTACAAAAATATAAATAACAATTATTTAATTTTTTTACAAAACAAAAAAAACTTTTCAAATCCACCTTCGGTTCTTCAATAACGATATTTTTTTGTTAGTTGTTATTGGACACATTATCTACATAAAAAGAAAAAAATATAAGTTAATATATAGCTATAATCGAAAAGAAAACCTTAACTAAAAATAAGAAAAACAGACATGAAATCTATACTTCAAATTGCAATAAACTAAGAATATAAGAAAAATCAACATGAAATCAATATAAAAATGCAATAAACTATGAAGACTTACGAAAAGTGTATCAAAAATAGAAAATAAAGTTGAAGTTAATGGTTTCAACTCTTATGAAGAGTATCCCCATATACATAGTAAAATGTTACATTGTTGATTAGAGTTTATAGATTTTATAGTCACAAATAAATATATTTAAAAAAAAATCTAAGAATATTTCTTAAACTAATTTGATCGTTAAATCGGTAAATCTTAACTGTATAACATTAATATATACGATAATTAATAAATAACAAAATGCAATGTAACAGAATCGAACCCAAGATTGGAAAGTTCGATTTAAAAAAAAAAACCGGTTGAAATAAATGGACATTAAAATCCGCGTGTTTTCAAAATGGATCAACAAAGTGTAATAAATAAGCATTTAATAGAAAAACTTTTAACAAAAAAACAACACGTCATCGAACCTGCTATAATCATTCTAACATAACGAAACGAATTGAAGAGATTGACCTATAACACAACGACTAAGTGGTTAGTTCCAATTTCCTTGTTAAGAGTAATGAAAACCAAACACAACTACTGATTAAGAGCACTGTTGTCTTCTTATGTCTTCTGCTTTGATTGTGCCTGATGGATTTTGTGACACTCTGACCTGGCTTTTCAATAATCGCAATCGAGGCAACAAAGTTTAAACTATTTTCATGGTCAAACATAGATTAGGTTTTTGGGTATTCGGTTCCGAATCTTTCGGATCTTAGATTTTAATATCCAATCAGTAATTTTCAAATTTTGTGTTCGGTTCCGGGTCGGTTCGGTTATGTTAGAGGAACCGAAAAGTATCCGAAATTTTCGGTTCTTAATCGGTTTCGGGTATTTTAGACTCGAATTACAAAAAATAGCCGATACTAGAATAGAATACCCAAAAATTTAAGACGAAAAGTACCCGATAATAGAATAAAATACCTGATAAAAATAGAAGTATTCGACAATAGAATAAAGTACCCGAAATTTTAAGACGAAAAATACCCAATAAAGAATAAAATACCCGATAAAACGGAAAAGTATCGGATAGAAGAATTTGCTAAGTGACTAAACCTAACCTGAAATATAAATGTATATATGATCGGATATTCGGTTCTACCCTTCAGTTCTCGGTTCGGTTCCGGTTACTACCTGATACTCATGGTTCTTCTTTTCATGAACCACCGAGTAATTTAAGTAGAACCGTAACCGATCCAAAATCTTTTTTTTGTTCTTTGATTCTGGTTTTTATTTCCTTGCCCTAGTCGAACATTTCAGTTTGTTAATTATCCATCTATGATTAATTCCTTACCTTCACAACAACAAAATACTTCAACACTTTGTTTAGTTCCAACCATTCTTTATGTCATTTAATCGTCTTTTCTTTAGACTTTAGAAAATAGTACTATCAAGTCATATTGTTAATTACTTAGTTATGCAAAACCAATTGTCTCCATTAGTTTAGTATAAGATAGAGGATGAGGCTCATACATGTCTTCTTGAGACCACCATTCAGTTACATTACAAATCCATCCATATGCTTAATCCACCGCGTACAACGGCTTTGTTCGTTTTGTAATCACTAACGATATCGTTAGGTTAAAATGTTGTTCGTCTCGTAATCGTTAGCAACAATGACTAAAACCAGTTATAATTCACAGCAACAACAATTGAAATTTTTAATTATTATTTCTTTAACAATCTTGTTATAGAATCGATCAGTCGCAGCGACTTGCAAACGAAATCGCGAACAATAGTAAAATAAACTAAAAGAATTAAATTTAATATAATAAATAAATTATATTAAAAATAGTTTAAGTAAAACTAAATATTTATGTAAATGAAATAAAATAAAACAAAATGAAAAAAAATAATTTAACTATATTAAATGAATAGAGAAATTATAGGTATTATTTTAAAACTAAAATAAATTGAATTATGATCAAAAATTAAAATAAAATAAACGGAAGTAAATTATAAATTAAATAATTAAATTAAAATAAATAACTTCAATCATTTTAAAATAAGTAAACAAAATCAACTAATAAATTAATTAAAAAGTTATATAAGTCAAATAAATCATATATATTAAAATAAAGTAAGTAAAATAAAAAAATAAACTAATAAATTCAATAAAGTAAGTAAACTAATAAACTAAATAAATTAAGTAAAGTAATAAATTAAATCATTGTAAGTTTAAATAATTTAAACTTCAAGTTTTAAACAAAAACCTTCAAAACTAAAATCTACCCTCTTTAAAACTAAACTCTAAACTATAATTAGTGAACTCAAACCTAAATTTTAAATTCTAAACTCTTAAAATTTAATTATTATGTTTATGGTATTTTTGTAAGAAAAAAATTTTAATGATATTTTTGAAAAATAGATTATATAGATTTATATAGATTTACACTTACCATTATATAGAAAACTACAAATTATATAAACGATTAGTGGACAAGATCGATTTACACAATTACAATTATTAATTATTATTATTTTAACAGTCACACTATATGCGAAAACGCTGATATGGCAAAAGTATGGTTACGTGGCAAAATATAATTGGTTTAAATACGTGTCCTCAACATTTAACATCCAATCAACACACGAGAGGATTAAAAAAAACAGTTAATTTCTTTTCTTTGACAAAAAAAAAAAATCTCCATTAAAAGGTAACTTGCCCTGGTGAACAAAGCAACAATCTCCAAAAATGGCGAATCGATCTAGGGTTATCACTATGTCTCCTATTGTTCTAGACCACGAAGACGATGGTGAAATCGATCTCGATCTATGGGAAGTCGTTAATCCTTCTGATGGTGATTACTCCGATGATTCTTACTCCGTTGATAGTCTCTCTGATGATGAAGTCATATTTCTCGACGACGACGACGCTTCTTCCTTGCTCTCTCCGTCTGTTATTTCTCCACCGATTCAGTTGCTTCCTGAGACTAACGATGGTGAAGATGAACTCACCGTGGATCTGGATCTGGATCTAGACGATCATGTCGATGTTGATAATAACGATATTGGATTGGATCAACAGCAGATGGTGTTGATCCGTGAAGGTAATAGTAGATATTCCGTTGGTGTAGTGTACGGAGATTACAATGATGGTGATGGTTGTTACGGTGAAGAAGAAGACGAAGAAGATCGATGTGTTGATGATGAAGAATACGATGATTCATATGATGTAGACGACGCTCCGGTACTACGAAGCGTATCTAGGAAAGTAGGAAGACAAAGGATCAGAAAATTAGGGAATCGAGCAATCGCAAAGGCATCTACCTCAAAGAAAACTCCGTATTCCCTCTTGAAATCTGAAATCATTCGTGGTAAGCATAATCTTAGCTTGAAATTTCAGTACTGAAAATCTTTGATGCTCGTTGATTTTCATCAAGAATCAAGAACTATATATCTGGTTTTAGTCTGAATTCGTTCAACTAAATTTATGAGTTGATTGATATATGTAAATAAATGCTTTAAAACCTTTGATTCCAAGTAAAATCTGATTCTCTACATTAATTACAAGATCTCAATCATAATTCATGAATTTTAGCTAGGACTCGGAATAAAAACCGAACCGAAATTTCCGAACCGAACCGAAATATTTTTTGTAAACCGATCGGCACAAAAATAAAAACAATTCGGGTAACCGAACCGATAATCGAAAAAACCTGAAAGAAACCAAAAAACCGAAAAAATAAGCAAAAATTAACCGAATTTCAAAAACAAAAACCGAACCGATTTCTGAACTGAACCGAAATTTTTTTCGTTTCAATTCGGAACACAAACCCAAAAACCGAAATAACCAAAAACCGAAATTTTCGACCGTTTCGAACTGAACCGACCCGATTCTCAGCCCTAATTTTAGCTATGTAAGTGTTTAATTTGGTTTAATCTTTGTGAGGTTGACAAATTTGTGAAGAGTCATTATCTCTAGTTTTTGATGAAATAAACCATCACCTTTCGTTATATGAATGGTTGAGACTTGAGATCATATTTATCGGATTAAGAAACATTCAAACTTATATGATTGACATGTGTCGTTACATATCTTGCGAATTGACCTTAATCTTAGCTGAGATTCTGAACCTGATAAACCTTACCAAGATCAAGTGAAATGCAACACAGAGAATAGAAAATTTGCAGAATTAAATAACACAATCAATTTGTTACCCCATTCAGATTGCGATTAAACAATCTTACGTTTGGATCAAGGATATAATCAGAATCCATTAAACGAAGCTTGGTCAAAAAACAACGAACTCGCTAGAGTATACACTACAAGAAAACAGTTGAATAGCCACTGATTTTAGTGAATGCTTTTGCAACTATTTTGACACGTGTATTGAAATTTCACACCATGTTCTCACACTCTTTTCTTCTTGTTTTCTTATCAAAATACAAAATAATTTCTATCTTATTTACATAAAGAAATCTACACTTGCATTACCCCATTAAAGACGATCTAAAACTCCATTTTATAGAGCTCAAAAACTCCTAACTGAAAACCGTTAGAAGCTTTTAACAGAATCTCGACTATGTTGTTCTTCAACTTTGAAATCTTGCAATCGACTTCAGTTAAACGACACCGTCTTCTCTTTAATGAGATAACCGAGTTAACCGATTTTAATGTTTAAACCAGACATTAAACCAATTTAAATTTAACTCATTCCTAAACCAGAACCAGCTTCAAACTTCTGAATTTAGCAGCCAAACTACCATTTGTTCACGACAAATTCCACCTTGGTTATAAATCCAGCTTCTTAATGCTTAGTGAATTCATATCCTCAAGTTTTAGTCTCTTTTTGTTTAACTACATATATAGTGGAATTGCTTGGGTTCACCATGTTGGATTATAATAATAAAAAGGAGTGAAGATTAAAATAAGTAGTTTATGAAAAATAAAAATTTGGTTGTCCAATAGTTATAAGTTTATAATCTGATTTCACATAACTACGTTTTCAACATTAAAAAATTGGTGATAAATTAATTTTTATCAATCAAATATGACAAAAAATAATATGTATATTTTTCATGTTATTTTAATCTCTAAACTATGATAAATCGTTGTAGTAATCAAAATTGTAACACTTCTTACCGTTCTAACTTGTGGTTTTTGACTCTCTCGAACTGTGAGCACCATTACTATATGACGATCGGATATATTATTTTGGAAAACTTTAAAAACTTGTTTGCTAGTTTTACAGATCATCATATAATCTTTCCACATATTTTATTCTCAATCGTATGTTTTTAGAAGTAACTTCCTAAAACATCACCCATTCTTAAATTGTTTCAACATAAACACGCTTAATTATGGACTCATCAACTAGTAATCTAAATGATAAATGTACTTTGATGACATACATAGTCAAATCAATTCTCAACTATCGTCATGCACCATTAGTTTTGTATAAATCGGAGTGTTATGTTAAAAAATCGGTTAAATAAGAAATTTTGCATTTATATAACAAAGTTCTAATGAAGTCAAAATAAAAAATATAACAGAATTCCAATTGCAAATGAGCAAGTGATCCAATGATAGTCACCTCTGCATCTATTGCATCAACCAGGGATCGAATCCTGCCGCTCTTAGTTGGGAGAGAACTACTTATACACTAGGCTATGATGACAAAAAAAAAAAAAAAACAGAGTTCTGATTAAAATAAAATAAAAATGGTGCAAAGGTTTTGATTTATGATGCTTTTGTTCTTAATGGGCTAGGGCCCATAAAACCGCAGATAAAGTTAAAATAAAGAGATTACCAAAAAAACCCAATATAAAATCTCAACTTTATCTTCTTTTCTTTTGTGCTCAGTCCTCAAATTTTGAAGCAGAAATGGCAGTGAAGATAAGGCTCGCTCGTTTGGGTTGTAAACATCGTCCCTTCTATCGTTTAGTTGCCGCCGATGACAAATCTCGTAGGGACGGTAGTCATATCGAGGTTTTAGGCTTCTTTGATCCTCTTCAAGGTTCGTTCGTTCATTTCTTCTTCTCTTAATTTCCTCACATTCTCATCAAAGTTCAATAATCTGCTTTACATGAATTTGCTTCTTCAGGGAAAGATGATGCTAAGAGAATCAGTCTCAAATTCGACAGGATTGAGTATGATTCTTCCTTCTAATTTTGTTCTTCGTTTGTGTGTTATATATTTGTGGTTGTTAAATTTGAAATTCATTGATGAAGTTTGTTGAGAATGAAACGAATTAGTTCTTGTTATTAGCTTATGAGCAATGGATTGCGTTTTTCTTTTCGGTTTTTTTCATCAACTTAATCCATTTCTATGTGTTCTATAAGCTCATCTTTAAGCTTGTTGTTCTTGTGGCAATTATGCTATGTAATTGGTTTAGATTGAATTCTCCAATGTAACTCTTCTTAGAGAAGAGATTCTTTTGTATTTTGAAGTAACTTTGGTATATGTTTTCATATCTCTTTGCTTTTAAGTTTTATTGTTTCAACACTTATTGGATCACTAGGATTGTCTTGATTTTTGATTTTATGATTGCAAAAGAATGTTAGTTCTCACTATTCGTATGTTATAATATGAATATACCGCACCAATTCTTTATGTATAGATGATGAGAAGATTTCATTGATACGGAACTTATGGGAGGGTCTCATTACCGTGCATCTAGTAAGAATTGAACCTAAAAATTCGTCAAGTACGAGTTAGCATTGTGTATACCTTAACATCCAAAGTGCAACTTTGGTCGCCTTAATCTCTGGACCACAACGGTCTGGTCCAATAAATCAAATCTTATAATAGGGAGAATTGATCATATCTGGTAACAAGGTAGTAGAGTTGACTACCATTAGACTACTTGCGTCTTGTTAAGTGCGATTGTTATAAAGATATCGATTTTCTCACTTTTGGTTGTGTAACGGTTGGGTTTAACTTCGATCTCTTGCGCTTTATAGGTACTGGTTATCTGTTGGAGCTCAACCAACAGACACAGTTGAAGGTATGCTGTTCAGGGCCGGTTTGATTCCGCCGAAGTCTATGGTTGTTGTAGGTTCGAAAAACGGACAGAAATCAACAAACCAGCATGTTTCACCAATTACAGGTGAAATCTTGAACTAAAAAATGTTGAATGTATTAAAGCAAAGAGCTTTATTTGTGTGTATGTGAAAGGATCTTTATGTTTTTGTTGATTTGGTTTAAGACTTTTGTGTAACATTGAAAATTTGGCGGCTTATATGTTTGATTTGGTTAAGACTCAATAAGGACTTATATGTCTTTGTATCATTAACTACCTTTTTTCATTATTATACAATTACTAATTGGGCTTCAATCTTGTGAGAAGCAAACATTGATTAATTGGGCTTTAGTAATAGGCCCATTTTGTTTTTCGAAACATACTTGATTCTTTTATAGAATTGGAAATCCAAAAGAAATCTTGTAAAACATTTTGTTAGTATGGGTTTATAATTAGTTAAACTTTTGTATATTATTATTGTATTTCAAAAATTATTTTGTATTTGATAGATTTTTTTTTTGACGTCTAGAAGAAGAAACCAAACAGAGTTTAAAAAACAGAGCAAAAACACAAAAAAGCATAAGATAAAACGTAGAAATTAATCAGAATAAAGAAAATCGACATTAAGATTTGTAGCCAACCATGCCGGAGCGTCACGCGCAATGTAAGATTGAATACGACCTTCATTCACCACACTCGAAGCTAATGAGATGGCCCCTTTGTTTGAAGTCGGATGAATGTAAACAACAGAGGCTTCATTGAAGAACATCATATCATTAACTACCTGTTCGATTGAGTATTGGAACAGCAGCCAATCTTCTGGATTTCTAAATGCATTCACGACATCTCTGTTATCCAAGGCAAATAACACTTTCCTTCTTCCAATAAAATGGAGTGAGCTTATTGCCCAAGCTAGACTCGTGAGATAAGCTTGAAACAAAGACAATGAGACATCAGGAGCACTTCTCCCATGAAAGAGAACTACATTGTGTTCATCTCGGACTATCCACGAAGCTCCTAAATACTGCAGGTTTTTCTTCCAACTCACACACACTTGGCAAAACCAATATCCCATAGGCGGCCTAGAACGGAACGAGTTCCTCAAAGGTATCAGTGGTGGAGAATGGGAAGATCGTATGTGTGCCTCATTATTTGCTTGAAACTATGCCAAAGCATCGGTCCTAGCTCTAAGAAGAATCTGATCAGCTCCCAAATCCACACCATTAAATACTTTCTCATTCCGACCCTTCCAAATGTTCCAAATGATCCATGGCCAAGGCAACTTCCTGAAATATGATATACTTCTGTCATTTGATAGTGTTAGGAGGGCAGATATATTGGCAAAGAGAGAATGATTTGAATCTTCGTTAAACATGTAAGATAATCCATCTAGGTACCAAACTTGTCTTGCTCCATCACATGTAAACAACACATGATTGACAGATTCGGTTGCAGAACGACAGACAGTACAAAGTGGATTAATAGCAATACCACGTGATTGTAATCTAGAAGCAACAGCCATTGCACCATTCAATGGCTGTTGCTTCTAGATTTTCGGCATTGCTTTCACTTTCCAAACTGCACTTGTGAGACCTTGTATAGATGGTTGATCTATCAATTTTCGACCTCCAATGATAGTGCAATCCGAACTAGCTACTCCATAACCACTTTGAATTGTATATTGACCTCTCTTTGTGTGGTACCACACATCTCTATCAACCTTGTTTATCATCGGTTTAATACGAAGAATGATATCTCTATCCTCCTGAGTAAAGAGTTGATCAAGCAAGTCAATTCGCCAAGTCCCTAAATCATGCATGATTAAGTCCGAGACTCTCAAACACGCGTTGATCAGTCCGTTAATGTTAAAAGGAGCTCTTGGTATAGGTAAAGGAAGCCATTTCCCTGTCCAAACAAAAGTCCTCTTTCCATTACCAATGACTCTAAATAAACCTTTCTCTAACAATTTACGCCCATGTAATATGCTATGCCAAGCGAAAGACGGACTAGATCCCATACCACATTGCATAAAAGCCTTTTTCGGAAAATAACGTGCTTTATAAACTTGTGTCAAAAGGCTGTCCGGATTATGCAAAAGTCGTCAAGCTTGTTTAGCCAATAAGCTTTGATTAAACTTGGCGATATCCTTGAAACCTAAACCACCTTCTGATTTAGTCTTGCACATATTCTCCCATGCAATCCAATATATTGGTTTCTTGTCCATCTTTGTTTTCCACCAGAACTCCATCATAGCACTCGTTAACTTTTCAAGCATTTTCTTTGGTAACTGGAAACAAGACATCGCATATACCGGTAATGCCATGGCAATTGACTTGAGTAGAATTTCCTTACCTCCTTAGGAAAGATTCTTAGCATACTGATAGGCTTAGAATTTAATCCTAAACTAGTACTGCAGAGAACAAATCAATGTAGCACAATATAGGGTATCGAATCCACAGAGACCAGAATGCACGTTCAGTTAAAAACTCGAATATGGCTAAAGCGAGAATAAAAGATTGGTTGTGAATCAAAACAGTAAATAGAAAACGGTTTAAACTTATAATATAAAAGCGCNACCGTCTTTAAAACTATTCGATCATGCATTAAAAGCACAGATTCAGTTGTTCATAAGCATTAAAACAATACTCTCGCATGCAATAACACTTATTCA
>OVBE01007365.1:0-16159 GCA_900406425.1 Iberis pinnata
AATACTTCGGGAGGAGATTAGTTTATTGCTGTCTTTTGAGTTGAGAACTATTTTCGTAGTTAATCTTGCTTGTCAACCTGAACCTCAAACCTGAATACATGTGGAACTTCCCGATTGCCTAGCGTTTATTTCTATTGATTTACATTCGCTTTTTAATCATGCACTTTACTTTTAAATCGTTTTAAAACTATCATAATTTTATCTTGTCTTAGCTAGAATTGAATTTTAAACTGAGAGTCGTGCTGTCTGGTCTTCGTAGGAACGACCCTTTACTGTACTACAAAGATCTGTTCTCTGCAGTATAGATTTAGGATTTAAAACCTGAGCCTATCAATTTACTTCTGAGAGTTCAGAGTTATCAAAAGTAATTCCCATGGCTCTTCTATCAAAGTTTGGGCAATGATTGTTGTTGCTAATAGTTAGGTCCTCTATCAACCTATAGGCATGTGGGACAACATTAGTCATGAAATCACCATCTCTTGATGTATCTATGGAGAAATGGAACTTCTGATCTATTACTTTGTAGAAAGTGTTGAGGAGACTTACACCAGCGAAACCATGATGTATGCAGTCATGAATATTCTCTTTAAATCGTTCCAATGCTTCATAAAAAGACACTACAAGACTTTGCTGAAATCCAGAGATCTTTTCTCGCAATGAGTTGGTCCTGGTAGTGGTGAAGAAGTGATTGAGGAAATTGTCTTTGCAGTCATCCCAAGTTACAATAGAACCAACAGATAAGGATTTCAACCAGAAAAGTGCTCTCTCAGCTAGAGAGTGATGGAAAAGTTTGCAGTGCATGAAATCTCTTGATACTCCATTAAGTTGGGTAGTGCTGCAAATGTCCTCAAAGTTATCAATATGGTCCATGGGATGCTCAGCTGATAAACCATGAAACTGGTTGTGGCGAAGCATCTGAACGAGCTCAATGGAGAATTGGTACTTTTGACGTTAAGGTTGTCAGGGTTTAATGGTGTTTCTGTTAGCAAAGAATGCTTCAGGGTTATTGAAATCACCAACCAGAGAGCGATTCTGAGCAAGACGCTGGCTGGGAAACCAATTCAGGTCGCCCATCAAGATGAAGTTTATTGCATCGACATTGCCAACTATTTTATTTACTTGTGGTATTTTATTGCCATTAGATCCTGGTTGTCCTGGTGGCACTTGATTACCATTAGCACCTCCTCTCATTGGATTGATGATCAGTTCGTTCAGTCTAGGAGGAGGTTGATTGTTTAGACCTTCGGGATCGACCGGATTGCTCAATTAACATTGTCAAACATCGAATTGGATGAGCTTGTGTTCTTCTTAGCTTTCTAGTTTGAGCGTTTTAACTTCGAGAGTTCTACATTACCGAGGTTGAGCAATTCCGTGGATTTGTTAGATAGTCTGGTCATGTACCTGTAAAACAAAATCAAGAAGAAAGAACGGGATGAGTACTCTAAAATAAAAATCTTAAACTAGACTCTAAAGAAAATTTAAAAGGCACTATATTAGTCCCCGGTAACGGCACCAAAATTCTAATAGGTCTAGAATTTGATCCTAAAACTATACTGCAGAGATATATCACTATAGCACAATACAGGGTCGAATGCACATATACCACAAAGCACAACTTCCAGTTCAATCTCAAATCAAGCTAAGACAGAACAATAAGATGGTTGTAACTGAAATAAAGCAATAATTAAAATAACAAAGTTGCAAAAAATAAACTAAAAGCGTCAGACATTAGGAAATTCCACAGACATTCAGGTTTAAAAGCCAAATTTAACATGCATGCTTTTCTTTGAAAATAGTTCTCGACATAAAAGAAAATAATTGAATAATCTCCTCTCGGAGTATTAAACCCTATGTTTGAATTATTAGAAACAAACTCTCGCCCTGTCTAACTAATTCAACCATGCATTAAAGTTCAGATTCAATTATTCGTAAGCATTCAAGACAATAATCTCGCAAGCAAGAACACTTATTCATCTAAACTATATCAGACTTCTAAACCAAATCTATTTGCGTTTATTAGTCTAATATCAATATATGGCTAATCTAATTAAAGCATTAAGAAAAAGTCTAGACTAAGAACCTAACAATTTCAATCATATATGTTAAACTCTAACATTCAAACCTAGTTTTCCTGGGAAATCCTAAAACCTAACTATGGAACTACTCAGACATAGCAAAGCAAACACAAAGAAATATCCAATAAGAATACATAATCAAAAACATAAAATAGATATTAAATATAAAATAAGGTTTCAGAGAAACTCTTCCCAAATACAGGGTTCTGGATCTTCGTATCCCTCAGTAAAAACTTAGAATAGAATAAAGCAACTTCTAAAATAAAAACTAAGCCTAAGGCTTTTATAGTTCAAAAGAAATAAAATAAAAATAGGAAAACTTGATAAGTCTTGAGAACACATGTGAAAAATATGGAAAATCTCCAAAATTATCGCTGGTGTGTGGACCGGTCGGTCTGGACTGGACCCGTCTGGTCTATATATTCTTTTCTCCCTGTTTGACTGGACCGGCCGGTCCAATTCTGGACCCCTCCGGTCTGAATCTTTGTGCATTCTGGATGTTTGGACCCGTCCGATTTGACTCTGCACATGCTTCTTCTGCGAGCGAGGTTGACCAGTGTTTAGTAAAGTCGCCATAACTCTTGATTTTACCAATGGATTGACTTCTAACCACTTTCATATGAAAGCTAACTCACATGGATATCTTGTGTCCATCCATGTGAACATCTTAAAAATTTGGAAAACTTCTGATCTTTCTGCTGGACTCTGCATCTACATATGTTAATTTGCATCCAAAACATCCCGAGCACCTAAAAACCTGAAAATATGTCAAAAATGCAATGAAAAGGCTCCAATAATGCAAAATAGGAGACAGAAATGTCCACTAAAATGCATTAAAAACCGAGTAATATCAACAACAAAAGATGATTGAGTCTCGGATACTAAAATTTATAAGGAACCATTTTAAACGTCTTTTGAGGACCTTTAAGAGGATCTTATAATTGACATTACGTAAACTGATGGGACGGAATTCACCTATGTTTTGAAGTCCCTCCATTTTAATAATAAAACAGTCATGTGTCTCATTAAGTCTCGAATCCAAATATCATGTGTCCGTAAATGTTTGTATTGATCGAACTATATAGAATCCCACGATATGCCAATAACGCTGATACAACATGACCGTCATACCATATGGTCTAGGTGCCTTTTTGGACCTAATTCAAAAGTGCTATCATAACCTCCGAGCTGTCACGAATGTCGTTAAAATAACAGTCAAATATTACAGGACAATTGACAAGACCAAAGATAATGCCTATTCAATATTAGTGACTAGAGAACACTTAAATAGTGTGTGAAAATAATTAATTACCTCCTTCTCAATGTCTTCTTCTTTGTCTACCCATATATCTGATTCCATCTTAAGTCTCACTATGCGGTTACGAGCCCTCTATTGCTTCTTGGAAGCGTGGAAGAAGCTAGTATACGATTATTTTCTTATAACCAATTTGATATGATTTTTGTTTTCAAAACAGCTCTTCAGTCGATATAGCTAAGCATAGATGCTCAATAAGTATTGGTATCTCATGCATAAGATTGTTAACCAAATGTGCCTAGACAATATGTGCATTGAGAGTATCAATAAGCATTGACGACTTAAATTCTACATTTCGTCTCCATTGCGAGATATGCCCTCTATAATCTTTAACCTTATCTCCTATGAAAAAGGCTAGCGCCTAACCTTTTCGTTCCCATCCTTGTTGAAGCATCTATTCAAATTCTGGATGACTTATCCATCGTTTATCAAAACAAAAAATTACCGATTCGTCGACTTTCCGATGATGAGTTTGTAAAATAATCGGCCGATGATCCGATCTTTAAAAATTCAAGTATCCTATTTCTGAATATGACAAACACTCGACCTTTCCATTGCTATGTCAAGACGACATCTAACCGAATTACTTCATCTCCATATTATTTAGAAAAGACTATTTCCTCTTACAAAAATCTAACATTCTACAAAATTGTCCCATTAGAAGAAATCGAACTATTTATTCGCTACGCTTACGAATGTAACAGACATTGACCAATGTATGAGTTACTTAAGTTCAATAAAATTATGAATCAATTTTTTTTTTCGAAGTGTTGAATTATAAAAGATAAATATATTTAACTAAGATTAATTTCATTTATTAGATAATATTTGATAAAAAAAAATTAATGAAACGTTATTTTAATATTTCAAATATACTAATTACAAAAATTATTTTCACGCATGAAAAAATTTATTATTTAGCATTTCCATTATTTTGTATCTTAATTATTTAGAATTATAAAAATAAATATGTAAATATGGCCAAAATGTTCTCCATTTTTTTGTTTTGACATAAAAATTTCATCTTTTTTTGTTTTTTGCCAAAATAAATCCAAAAGATATTTTTGAGACGAAACAAACGGTTTACTAACTGTCACTATGTTGCTTCATGTAAATCGGGATTCAAACTTGGTACTTGTTTGCGATTATAAGAACTTCCTTTTAATAGGATTTAAGTTATTGGATTATCCCGCCATAACCCAAAAAATCAAAAATTGAGAAAAATTATATATTGGGTCAAATTTGTTGTATCATTAGCCAAAATTCTCTTAATATGTTAACTTTGGATAAGATCAAAACTATATTACTCTGACATAGTTGAGATTTATTTTTTGAAAATGCATACTTCAATTTTTTGGGATAAATTAATGGATATTCGAAACCATTTTCATAAATAGAAAGATATTATAAGTTATTAATGTTTTATGTGGAAGGAAGAAAAAATAATAATAAATCTCTACATTACTATTATAACCTCTTCAATAAAATAATGTTTAGGAAAGAAGATGAATCTAGACTAGGCCTAATCTAGACTATCCATTAAATAACAATATATTTTAAGCTAAGAAATAATGAATCGTTATCTTCTTAATTTTTTATCTAATAAAAATAGTTGTTGCATATAATTTAAAATTCTCATTTTATTAATTTAAATGATGATTCGATAAATATGAAATAAGGAAATGTATCTGAGATTGAAAAAAACATGTGGTTGTTATGAATTATAACTCTAAAATATAATTCATAACAACATATTAAAGATCATGGAACAACATATTAATTCTTTTTGATTTTTAAGGATTTTTTCTCCTTTGAGGTGACGAGCAATTAGGTCTGCGCTATTTCCTTATTTGGCTTCGATGGCAAGAAAGTGTCGCGCCGGCGGTAAGAGCCACCATGGCTTCACCTCCGATCATCAGGGCTTCTCCTAGCCGTGATACTCCTCATACCACGTTGTCATCTTCCCCTGTAATCACATCGGTTTCACCCTCTGTAACTCCTAACTCTCCTAGTCCTGTTGAGTCATTAATCCCAACCTCAAAAACAGTGTCTGCTTGGAATAAAGTTGTAGATTCTTCTGATCTACGTAGCTCAACCCCTAAATCAGCTGTTGTTTACACGAATGGTACTGCCACAACCTCCATTCCTCAAGATGTTCTTACCAATACTCCTCCCCTTTGGACGAATTATCTCGTCGGGTATTTTGTTGGGGATGCGCCTCATATAGGCAAAGTCCATGCTACCGTAAACCGTATATGGACTCAAGTAGGGAAACCTATGAAGAGTGATGTTCAATTTCTTAATGACGACATGGTATTATTCCGGGTCATGTGTCCGGAATTGCGGTCTCGAATTTGCCAAAAAAAGTATTGGCATGTCGCTGACGGTTTACTAATTTTTCAAGAATGGTCTCCTTCTCAATCATCCACAAAACCGTCCCTCTCGGCAATGCCGTTGTGGGTCAACTTTCATCATGTACCGGATCATCTTTTCTCTCATGCGGATCTGAAATTTTTGGGAGATATAGTCGGGGACGCTCAGAAACTGCATCCAAAGACGGAACGATGTCTTCGTCTTGATATCGCACGCATACTAATTGTTCTCAACCTTGCGCTCCACTAACCGGAACGATCCAGCTAACAGGCTTGAAGCAGCCCATCCTTGTCAAATACCCATGGTTACCTCCTAAATGCACTCAATGCAATACGTGGAGACACAATACCGAGACTTGCAAGAAAGCTACTAAACCCAATACCACAGTTGACGTTACGGCTGCTACTCCCAACGTAGCCTCTGATTCCGCAGCTTCACCATCCGAGACATCACCAACAGCTTCTCACCCTCAAAACATTACTGCCGCTGTTTCTGCTATTCCTCAAGCTAACGTTTCTTCTTTATTGGCAGGTTCACAGGCTGCTTCAACACCTGTCCAATTGGAAAATTTGAATGGGACTAGCACGTTGCTTAACACTGCTTCGATTCCACAACAAACTGATTTTCCCTCTCAAAAACTTCCCAGCTCTATTTCTCCTACTAATGTATCTGTCTCTCTCGCAGGGGTACCGGTGGTATCAAATTCTATCCATTTGGAAAGCAACCATAACTCCAGTGCCTTGATTGAAAGCACTAGCATTGCTACAGTATCCATCACGGAACCGGAACTGGAAACTGCTTCGGTTATTTCAACGTAGGTTCACCAAGCAGCTCCATTTGCATAATCCACACATGTCAATGATCCTTCCATTTCCTCTACCACATCGTGTCAAGTCTCGGCAATCATTGTTCCATCTAATGAAGAGGCTACGAAAGCTTCAACACTTGCCGAAGTCCTTAATATTGATCTAGACCAATCCTTGGCGCAACAAGAGTGGTCCACCATAGTTCGTTCTGGCCGTTCCCCTTCCACGCACTCCAAAAACTCACCAGCCCAGGTAGCACCTGCCCTTTCTCCTTCAAGATTCCAAGTGTTAGCCGATACTCTCGATGACTTACTTGACCGTGAAGAGGGGCAAATTTCAGACTCTGAGACAACGGTCACGGCAGAAGTGCATACCACCTCTCGGTATAACACTCGTGTACTTAAGTCTAAGCAGCCTGTCGACACTTCCAACGTAGTCACTCGGCGTACTACGAAGCCCACCTCAACAAAAAAAAACACTTATGTCTCCTCTCGGAGACACTAGTCTTATGAGTATATTTGCATGGAACATGAGGGGGTTTAATCAACCTCACAAACATCATCTTGTTCAACAATGGATTCGGTCTACTAATCCATAGTTCGGTTGTCTTTTAGAAACGCGTGTTCAAATTGACAATTTCTCTCGTATTTTACAGGCTTCTATGCCAGGATGGACTGCTATACACAATTATAGTGCTCATCGTTTAGGGCTTATCTGGGTGTGCTGGAGGGCTGGCTTAGTTGTTACTCCCATCCACATTACTTAACAACTTATTTATGTTCTTGTTACTTTGGACTCGGGTGTTGTTGTATTAATTTTTTGTGTTTATGCCTCCAATTTTCAGGCTGAACATGTTCACCTCTGGAGGGCCCTATGTGAAAGTCGTCTCCATTGTGGGGCACAAGCTATACCATGGTTGATCTTTGGCGATTTTAATGAGATCCTATCCTATGATGACCATTCCGCTGGTCTTCCTAACACTCAACGCCTAGGCATGCTCCAATTTCAGGAGTTTATCACACGCTGTGATCTTACGGATTTAACCGCAGTAGGCCCTCGGTTTACTTGGTGGAACCACCGTCATTTAGATCCCATTGGTAAAAAGATTGATCGCGCGCTCATCAACAATACGTGGACCTCCCATTTCCCCGGTTCCTATTCCATTTTTGAAGCTTCCGGGGTCTCAGATCATGCTCGCTGTGTCGTCCATCTTTCTACGCCTTCCTCACCTATTCGTAAACCTTTTAAATTCCATAACTTTGTGATTAATCATCCTACTTTCTTGCAGGTTATCGAATCTATTTGGAGCTCCCATCACCCGCTATATCCTTCATGTACCGCTCTACGTTTCTTCCATCTTTGTCTCAAGGCTCTCAAATTACCTTTACGCCACCTCAACACCTCTCATTTTGGTGATCTTTCCCACCGTACCAAGACAGCTTTTGCTCATCTTCAAGATTTCCAAAATCAGCTGCTAACTAATCCCAGAAGTGAGGCGTTTGAGACAGAGTCTCGTGCTGCCACTCAATGGAGAGATTTAGCTCGGGCCGAAGAAATTTTGTACCAACAGACTTCCCGTGTGACTTGGTTGCAACAGGGAGACCATAATACAACTTTCTTTCATAGGGTTGCGACAACTCGGACATCCAAGAATGCTATTAAGCGTTTGATATCGAGTAACGGAGAGGTGCTCTCGGACCAGCACACAATCAAGAGTGAAGCGTCTTCTCACTTTCAAACCTTCTTACAGCATCGTGTATCATCCATCCCTATTCCTGGTTACCCACTTTCCAAGCTCCTTACAGCGCGTTGCTCCCCAAACTCCGCAATTCACCTCTATCGTCCTATATCTGATGAGGAAATAAAGGACACTCTCTTTGCGATATAAAGCACCGGGGCCTGATGGATACACAGTTGAATTTTACAAAGCGGCCTGGCCAATTATTGGGACTGATTTTATCACATCGATACAATCGTTCTTCATGTTCGGCTTTCTACCTCGCGGTGTTAATGCTACGTTGAGTCCTTGATTCCTAAGACTGAGAGCCCGCGATCTATTAAGGACTACCGTCCAATCTCTTGCTGCAATATTACATATAAGGTGATATCAAAGATCTTATCTAAACGGTTAAAGAGCCTGCTTCCTTCCATCATTGAGCCTAATCAGAGTGCGTTTGTGGAAGGCAGTCTTCTCCTCGAAAATGTTATCCTAGCAACGGAGATTATTAAGGATTATCATAAACTCTCTACCTCTCCTCGATGCACTATTAATTTAGATATTGCAAAGGCATTTGATACTGTTAATTGGGATTTTATTGTTTTCGTCTTGCAGGTACTTGATTTTCCACCGCAGTTTGTACAGTGGATCTATCTGTGCATTTCTACGGCTACCTTCTCGGTTTCTGTGAATGGTGAACCCGCAGGCTATTTCCCGAGTGCTCGAGGTTTACGACAAGGTTGTGCCCTCTCTCCCTACTTGTATGTCATTGCTAACAATGTTTTGTCGAGATTATTGAATGTAGGTGCAACCTCTGGCGTCTTTGGGTATCATCCGCAGTGTCAAGCTCTTCATTTGACCCATCTTTGCTTTGCGGATGACATACTCGTCTTTACTGATGGAGTCCCATCGTCAGTCACGGCCATTCGTGATCTGCTTCATGCTTTTGGTCAGAGCTTGGGATTGCAAATCAACGTCACAAAGTCATCCGTCTTCTTAACCGCCAACCCACAGCCAGATATCCAACACCTGATCCAACAACTAGGAATTCGACAATAAATGCTACCTGTCCGTTACCTTGGCCTGCCCCTATCCACCAAACGGCTAACCCGTGAAGACTATGCTCCCCTTCTTGATCGTCTTCGAACTCGTATGTCATCTTGGGCTTCTAAGTTTCTCTTGTTTGCTGGTCGATTGCAGTTGATCAAATCTGTAATCACTAGTACGGTAAATTTTTGGCAAGCTACTTTTCGTCTTCCCAAATACTGCATTCGAGAAATTAATAGTCTCTGCAGTAATTTCTTATGGTCGGGTACTCCGACTAACCACCACATGTCCAAGCTTAGCTGGCACGATGTTTGTAAGCCAAAGGAAGCAGGTGGACTTGGTATTCGAAGTCTTGAGGATACCTCAACCGTCTTCGCATTATCCCTAATCTGGCGACCCATTTACAACGCTCCTTCCCTTTGGGCTGATTGGACACGGCTCTTTCTAATCTGTGGTTCTACATTCTGGGACATCACATCATCCACACAAGGCTCATGGATATGGAAAAAACTACTAGGTCATCGCCAGCTTGCCTCGTCTTTCATACGATTCAAAATAGGTGATGGTCGTAATATCTCTTTTTGGTTTGAGAATTGGTCTGGATTGGGTTCTCTTTTTGGTCTTGCAGGTGATCGGGGGGTGCGGGAATTTGGAGTGCCTCGTCATGCGAGACTTCATAGTGTCTGCTCCTCACGATGGATGATCTGATACCCATGGGTTGCCGACCTACGGTAAATACATGCTCACCTCATCTCTATCCCTCTACCGTGCTCTACCACTGGCTCAAACGTTGCTCTTTGGCGTCATGGACCAGATCAATACAAAGTTTTTTTCTCTTCAGCTCGAACATGGGACCAAATACGACCACAACACGCTAAGCTTCCTTGGACTTCATCTATTTGGTTTTCCCAATCGGTACCAAGCTATGCTTTTATCTCTTGGCTTGCTATTCTTGACATGTTAACAACGGGAGCACGCATGCGGTTATGGGGAGCCAACTCAACCGTGTGTTCTTTGTGGTGAACCGGACGAAACATAGGATCACTTATTTTTTGCATGCCCTTACAGTTTCACACTTTGGTCACAACTCACCACAACCTTGCTTTGGCATAGAGTGACGCCCGATTGGCAAGCCACTCTCCTTGCACTACGGCACGGTACCACAACACGTATTGATTCCATCCTCATCAAACTTTGCTTCCAAGCAAGTGTTTATCATCTTTGGCGTGAGCGCAATGGACGGATTCACGGGCAACCCCATCTTCATGTCCATCGCACTTATCTCCAAGTAAAGCAAAGTATCACAAATCGGCTAAGTGGTTTGCGATATGAACTGGCATCAGCTCTACATCATCTAAGCAACCGATGGCACTCTCTACATGCTTGATGATTTACTCCAACCTCTCTTTGCTCCAGCCGTCAGCTCTACGACGTCCCAATTTCATCTTTGTTTCATCCCCAAGGTAGTGTCAACTCGTGTGTACTCTTTTTCCTGACTATTGGTTTTATCCCACATGGTTTTCTAGTAGCGGGTTTTAACGAGGCCATGATTGACACACGCTATACCAAAGGGTTTTCTTTTTCATTGTAAATTTTTTTGGCAAACATTAGTGTAACCAACTCTTGTACATAGCCTTTTGATTAATAAATTTAACATTTAATAAAAAAAAAAAATTAAAGATCATGTGCAATCAATGGAAATTAGAATTAGTTTTAGCTCTGTTTATTTTTTTTCTGTTGTTAAACTTTTTAAGTTCAGTTTAATTTGGCGTAAATTTTGATCCTTATGGAATGTCGAAGTGTTCAAAAGATAATCGAAAGAGGGAGAGAGATGGACCATTCGTACCTCACTTTTCCTTTCTGCTAATTATCTCACTCTCTTTCATTAATATTTTAATGTTAAAACATTAGATCCTAAGGATGGATCTATTCACATATTTTGATTTTGATTTTTTTGTCAAAGTTGAGTCCCTTAGTCTTTTGCTAACTAACTCAATTTCTGCGGCTAAAATCAATTACTTTTTTCTTCGTTGAGGTTGTTGAAATTCAAAGACTAAGATTAAGAATCATGAAGAAGAAAGAGAGAATGCGAGCTAAAGAGTTTAAGAGAATCGAAGTTTTATTTCTCTTTAATCAATTATGTTCGAGACATGTTACATTTTATAAGCAAAAGGAATAAAAACATCAAACGGTCAAAAATACAAAAGAGGAAAGTCTCGGGTGCATCCGCCAAAACACCCGAGACAACTCGGGCTTTCGGCCTGACAGCTCGAGCCAGACGCGCGCGTGGCCTAGTGAATGATGCACAGAATCTTCACCCGTGACTTCCTTCGTCCAAACGGTAACTTTCCTCAGGCCATCTTCTTCTAGAAGGTCTCTTAACATATTTGACATATGTTAGAAGTGATTTGGTGCGAAAGGCTTGAGTGAAATGTGATTTGGCCCAATAGACAAATTTCTGCGCATCATCGCATGGGCCTGGCTCGATGATCCAACGGGCCATGGCTCGAGTGTCTCGATGGTCCACTCTCACCCTGATCCATCTTGTCCAAAGTGACCCGAAACTTGTCTTCTCCTTATTCCTTTAAGTGTTTTCCTTATGTCTCAATAGAGGTATCTCTCAAAGTCTCAATATCCTATGTGACATATTTTTCACATGTCTTCTCGAGTAAACCCAGAGAAGTATTGAAAAGAATTCGTTGTTGTATTCATTCACATAGAGATTACATATATACATCCAAAGAATATCATTTTGTTAAGATACACCTTAACAACTTTGTAACAACTATACAAACAATTATATATAAATATCCCTAAATGTACGATATGTATATTTATCCTAATACTCCCCCTCAAGGTGGAGCGTGAGAGTTAAGAACGTCCAATTTGGACGTAAGAGTATGAAACTGAACCCGTCCTAAGGCCTTCGTCAACACATCTTCTAGTTGCTCCTTAGTACCCACGTGAGAGGTAGTAATAAGACCCGAATTCGACGCATCCCTAACTCGATGATAATCAATCTCGACGTGCTTGGTTCTCTCAAGAAACACGAGATTAGCAGCAATGTAAAGCGCTGATTCATTGTCACATAAGAGACGAGCAGGAGAGATCGGACAAAAACCCAAATCGATAAGCAACTGATGAAGCCATTTAATCTCTTGAGTAGCAATGGACATCACCCCGTATTCGGCTTCGGAAGAAGAATGAGAAACCACATCTTGCTTTTTATTTTTCTAAGAGATTGGAGAATCACCAAGTAACACCACAACGCTATCAAGGAATGCCAAGTTTGTGGACATGCTTCCCAATCCGCATCACAAAACAATCGAAGTTGAATGTCGGGAGAAGACCGAAGCACGATACCATAACTGGTTGTATTCAAGTATTGAACAACATGTAAAGCGGCGTCATGACGATCCTAAGGTGACTGCATGAACTGTGAAAGGAGTACGGGATATCAGGCCTTTTATTAGCTAAATAAATTAGACGACCCATTAAACGATGATAATAAGTGGACTTGTGTTCGAACCAAGATGATGGTTTTGCTCAATAAGAGTGTGTGCAAGTTCTGAGTTTAGAAGACCTGTCTCGACGACAATTTCGAGCGCATACATACGTTGTGACATCAAGATACCCTCACTCTTCCGAGAAATCTCAAAACCCAAAAAATATTTGAGTTTATCCAAGTCTTTCATACGAAAACATTGTCCAAATATGCTTTAAACTTCTTGATAGTTGTTGAGTCATTTCCACAAAAAATAAAATCATCAACGTAAATAAGAACCTGAATCTCAATCGCACCTTTCGTATAGCTAAAGAGCGAGTAGTCGGAGTAAGATTGAAGAAAGTTAGCCTTGAGAAGTGCATCCGTGAGCTTTTCAAACCAACAACGAGGTGCTTGATGAAGTCCATAAAGAGATTTGTGCAATCTGCATACTTTTGAAGAATCCGAGTGATGAAATCCTTGTGGCAGTTTCATGTACACCTCTTCATTCAAATCACCATGAAGAAAAGCGTTGTGTACATCCATTTGATGTACTTTCCAGTTATTAGCTGCCACTAAACGCAATAGACATCAAACATTTGTCACCTTTGAAACATGTGCAAATGTTTCATCAAAGTTCTTACCTTTTACCTGTCGATTTCCAAGAACAACGAGATGGGCTTTATAGGATTCTATAGACCCATCCGAGTGATATTTTATTTTCAAAACCCATATAGTGCCGAGAGGTACTTTACCATGCGGTAAATTAACAACACTCCATGTATTATTAGCTTCAAGAGCTCGTATCTCCTTTCCATAGCCTTTTTCCAACGAACATCTTTCACTGCTTTGCCATAATATCTCGGTTCCTTAGCAGCAACATCTGCATCTAAGAAAGCCCCATGACGAGTAGAAAAATGCTTTGTAGAAGTATAGTGAATCATAGAGTAAGGAGAATTACCAGCGACCGTTTCGAAAGGACCGCTGTCGGAGGTTGCGGCGGGAACGTGATATGTATTATTTGTAGCAACAGTGTTATAGGTAATTGTTGAATCAAGACTTAACGAATAGTCTTAGGTCTTAGATTATGTGGGTCAAAGCTTAGAACAATTTCATATATCCTTTTAGAAGTGATTACATGAGTATTTATATGAAGACCTAAGGCAAAAAACCCTAATTACATTGATTAAACCTAATGGGCCACGAGCTGGACAGCCCAGCTCGTCAGGTCGGCCCATATAGCTTTCATCTTCGTGCGCCCTTCTTCTTCGTCATGTCGGCGTCCAACTGGGCCTTGAGTCGAAATGGGCTTTTCAGGGTAGGTGCTAAACCTGGTATCAACAATCAGTCCCCCCCCCCCAGGTCGGCGATGAAATTTTGAATCGGCGAATGAAATCCTGAATAAAGTGTATTTCGGCTCAGGCGCATTAAATTCTTCGTAGGCTTTATTGAATCATCGCCATAGGCTGTATCGAATCGTCATCATAGGGGAAAGCTAAAGAGTCACACCGTTTCAGTTTCCCACGCGCAATCATTACGCGCCTCGGTAACCGCCATCCTTCCGGGATATAAATACCCCCTCACCACTTCACATCTTCATTTTAAGTTTCAGAACTCCTTTTGCAGGTAGAAATCGCTATTCCTTCTCTCTACTTTCTCTCTCTAGAATATTAGCTTGGCGGTGACTAGGTCGCTAATTATGTCATCATCTCGTACCAACCCTGCTGAATCTTCTGCTTCCCGCGACGACCTTCGTGTCGACGAGGTAGAGGAGAACTTGGATGAACAAATTCCCCAAGGTAATTGGGCTGCTGCAGATGACGACCTGACAGGTCTTGCACCTACAAAATCAACTGTGAANCGACTTCCCCTTCTTAAATGGGATTGATATGAAAGTTCCGAAGCCGCATCAAAGGCCTTGGAAAGTTCCGAAGCCGCATCAAAGGCCTTGGGATTGTCCCCCCGGTTACGTGTGCTTGTATGAGTCCCTCTTTAGGAAGTGCCATCTCTGGCTGCCTATGCCGAAGTTGCTCATATCATATTGTGCTAGGCGGAAGATCGCCATATCGCAGTTGTCTACCCCCTCATTCAGACAGATGATTGCCCTGCTAGCACATGCTACGAGATTGCAGGTGGAGCTTAGAGTTAGGTACCTAGAAAACATGTCGTCCATCAACCCCATTGTTCATCCGCGGACGAAGTTAAACACCGGCTTCGTCTATATCAACTTCAAGCCGCGGTACAAGCTGATAACCATCGGTTCGGGGGACAAGATCCACGGCTGGAAAACCAAGTACTTCTTCCTGAAGGTCGTTCCAGAGTCCGTCGGGGATGTAGGGAGGATCCTGAAGAGAAAATGGGCCGATACCTTTGGTAGATACCACCTAGGACCGCCGAGCTGAATTTGCACGTAGTCAATTGTTGAATTGTTTCTAACTCGGCTTTCCGTTCCTTTTGCAGATCTGCATTGCAATACCGGCTTGTTTCCTGGCAATTTTCTCGTGGATAAATAGAAGCTAATTGCTGCAGGAGCTGTCCACATTAAAGACTTCGACCTCCCGCGCATCAGGGAAAGCATCCCGTTTATTGACGCTGGTAAGGGAGTGCGATAATTTGCAGTCTTACAGGTCGTCACTACGTCTAACTGCAAATTTGGTTTCCTGTACAACTAGTTGGGACATCAACTCTTGTCCTATAAAAAAGAAGAAAATGGGTCGTCCACCTGCAATTGCCAACTACAGGTCGTCCCTCGGAAAGTCTGCTTCCGGCTCAAAAAGGAAGCATGACCAAGCGTCGGTTTCAACTGGCAGTGAGGATACATGTCCTCCTTTAGAGCGCAGGAAGGTACGCCGAACTGCCTGGGACCGGGAACGAAGGGAGGAGGTAGTTACGATTGAGGATGCTGAAGAACCAAACCTAATCGTTGTTCCTACTAGGGAACAAGGTTCAGGTGAAGCAGTCCCTGTTGAGGAGCAGACAACAGGTGCATGTGTTCCTACTGCGGAACATCAACAAACAGAAGAAACTGCAGAGGAGCAGTCAGTCATTCTTCCAGAGGATGNTACTGGGAGAGATGACTGCATCAGTGGGGTCTCTGGACCGCAGCCTGGAGCAGTTTGCTGAAGAGCTTCCCAATCTTCTTGGAGGAGGTGGTGATGATGATGTTGCAGGTGGAAGAGAAGAAGAACAAGTTGATGAGAGAGATGGAGAAGAAGAAGAAGAAGAAGAAGAAGAAGAAGAAAGAGACGATGCTAGTCGTCTATCTGCTGAGGGAGTAAGCTCCCAAACTGGAAGGCAGAGCAATGCACGAGGAAGCTGGACTTTCTCGTTTGCACATAGGGG
>OVBE01007366.1:0-14358 GCA_900406425.1 Iberis pinnata
TGGACAAAAATGGACGGGCCAAAATGGACGTGGACAGCCCATTTGACAGCCCTAGTTATCATACACTTAGCAAATCTGGCAATCGAGAACCATAATCACAAGCTTGACTTCGGGGCCTTCAAGGCCAATCACAAGAAAGTCATGGTATATTCTTCTTTTACTCCTTATTAACCTCACCAAGTTTCTGATTTAGCCTTTAAATTTTAGGGACCGATGATAAAAACAGAGGAAGAAGAAGACTTTCTAAGCCCACCATGGCTAATGCCGATGTTACGAGGAAGTTACTTCGTCCCGTGTTCGATCCACGCTGATTCAAACAAGAACGAATGCAATTTGTTCTGTCTTGACTGTGCTGGAAATGCCTTTTGCTCTTACTGTTTGGTCAAACATAAAGACCATCGTGTTGTTCAGGTCTTTCTTTTTTCCTCCTTATTTTCAAATGTAAATAATTATATATTAATAATAGAATCGGAAAAATTGCAGATAAGGAGATCTTCGTACCACAACGTGGTGAGAGTGAATGAAATACAAAGGTATATAGACATATCATGTGTTCAGACATATATTATCAACAGTGCAAAGATCGTGTTCCTTAACGAAAGACCACAGCCTAGAATCGGTAAAGGTGTTACAAACACTTGTGAAATCTGTTGTAGAAGCCTCCTTGATTCTTTCCGCTTCTGTTCTCTTGGTTGCAAGGTATATAAATAAATAAAAAACTTTGAAAATGCAGAGTAATGTTAATAGTGTTGTAATGTGTATTTTGTTAAAGCTTGGAGGAATGAAGAGAGGAGATCAAAGTTTAACCTTCTCATTGAAAGGGAAGCATGGAAGAGAGAACATAGGTGGGTCAGAATCAGATGAAGCTACCACACCTACTAAGATGCGGAAGACGAATGCTTTCAACCGTTTGATGAGTGGACTATCAATCTCCACCGTTAGATTTGATGACTATGGTCATGGTGGAGATCAAAGGTCTTCAAGCTCTGGAGATGAAGGTGGTTTCAGTTTCTCTCCGGGAACTCCTCCGATCTACAATCACCGGAATTCAAGCAGACGAAAAGGGGTCCCACACCGTGCTCCTTTCTAAAACAAATAAAAAGTTTTACCGAACCCCATAATAATTAATTATTTAATTATATATATATAGGTAATGGGATAATACGCATCAAATATTATAAATGTGTAACTCTTGGGGTGAAATTTAGGATGTATAATGTTGTAAATGGGCCAGCGTCTTTTTAAAAGTTTTTTTTAGAAAAGATAAAGCAAAATAATTAGACACATACATAAAAAATACATTTTTTATAAATATAGAAGAATCAGGGTTTTATAGTGAAGCGTTTGGTGTTTAGCTTTTGTTTAAAAAGAGCATGTGGCTCTGTGTTATATTGTGTAATATAAGGTGTACATTAAAGTTTTGTTTCATATAATAGTAACATCAAGTGATATTATAAAAAGATTAGTTTGCTTATCCTTATCTAATTTTTTACGAACTGAAGTTTCGACGTCGTATTAATGGATCAGCGAGTTTATAAAGTAATTATGCTGATAGATATGTTATGGGAAGTGACGTTATCAAGAAGAATATTATAATATTACGCCAAGTGAGTGAATCATTAATATAAAATTATGTACGATCAATTATAGTGTATAAAAAAGTAAGCAAGTGGATAGAGAGAAATAAGAGCCGTGTGGAATCTGAAAGGCTGCGATTCTCTGGCACCGTTAAGAGACGGGTGTTCTTTACCTTTTTTTTAATGGTATCTTATTCAAATTAAGCTCTAATAAATCCAAACGGAATCAATGCTTGGTTCGTTTTCTGTTACGTGTACAAATTTCATAACATTTTGTATTAAAAATGTCAGTTTTAAGATATTTGATATTTAAATCTAAAAACAAAAATATTGCGTTTTAACTATATATATTTAGTAAATACGGATTACTTCGTCCCAAAATTTTTTCGTAGAAACACGTTTAACTAACATGATAACTGATTTTTGATGACCATAAAATTTATATAAATTATGCGTCTGAAATTTTTGCTTTTCTACCTTCCCATCAAGATTGGTCAATTTGTGGTAATATATGCAGTTTGTAATTTCACACAGTTACTATGAGTTTCTTTACTACGTTTTCTTGTGATTTATCCCATAAACATTTTTGGTCAGAGCTATATCACAGTGAGTCTCTTAAACAAGTACATATTTAATCTTCCTATAATGATCGTTTTAGACTTAAAAGTTACAAAAGAGGCTATATTTGGTCACAACAATGGTAAGCAAAATTAGTTGGATTTTTGACCAAACCTACGAACCGAAAACTAACATATATCAACTTAAAAGTTCATAAACTCTAATCTTACTCTTATGGATATAATAATTGCTGTTTCTAAACAATCTTTGCTAAAAAAGTAGAAAAACAAAACATATCAAAGAGAGTATTGAAGGCAAATTAAGGAAGGTGGCTGCGCCACGTAATCAAGTAGACGAGGAAGCCGGTTAAGGACCGACCGATGGTGGTGTTTCTGTCTTTTCATAAGGTAAGGCTTCCAACTAGTTGCGCGTCCTCGTCACTGCGAGTACGACACGTGTCGATTAACACCATTAAATGGAAGACACGTGTGTTGAGAAGAATGAGAGGGGACCACGTGAGACCTTGTTGTGCGAGTTATCTTGTTCACTCTCCCAAGACGTTAAGTAATATTAAATTATTAATGGAATCGCTGGTGACACGACAAGCTCTGAGATAACGATTTGTTATATTTTTTTTAATCTAACAAATTATATAGTCTATAATATAGATACTCTTCCCAAATTAGCTTCCATTGACCGAAAATAGAGTTTTGCAGTTTATCCGCTAATGCAATTGAGGAAACTATTAACCTTATAAATTCAGGAAGATTGAATGTGTTTGGCAGTTGCATCTGCCACTTTGGTCTGTTTGACGTGATCAAAATCGAGGAGTAATGTTTCCAATAGAGAGATTGTCCTAGCGTATTTGCTTTATAAAACATATATTTAAGGGAATGTTTTTATTATTTGGAGTTTTACATGATTACTCTAGAGTATTTTTTTATCACGTTAATTTTTAGATGTAAAGGTCTAACACAATAATTCAACTCATATTAAAAAGAGAATTGCATTCATATATTTAATGATCATGGTTGATCCCTAATCTTATACTGTTAAATTATTTACTTTAAAATATATTTATATTAGGGAAAATTTCACGTGTTACATGGAAAAAATTAATTTTTCTTTTTCGATTACTTTTTCATAGTGTTGTGTACAATATTATATAAAAACAATCGAACAATATCACATTGTTATAGTGTTTTGATTAAACATAAAAATCAATAAAAATTAAGTTATTCATAATTAGACTACAATATAGAAGAATTTATTTTTAAAATTTTTTTGACTTATTAAAAATATTTTAGTTTTTGGTATTACATCTCTTATTATATATATATACTGTTTTAATAAAGTATATTATTTTAATATAAAAAGTTAACACAAAATATTTTTTCTTAAAAATTATAAATTCAAAATGTTTGTGAAGCAAAATTAGCCTATGAATATATATATAGCATATTTTAGTAAAAAATTACGAATTAGTATTTTATAAGTCTTAGTTACAAATTCAGTTTGGTCTAATGTTATTGGATTAGTGTTGAAAAGATACACACATGTCACATTATTAGAGTACAAGAAGAAAAATCTTAAAATATTAGTACGAATATGTTGTTTATGATTATTGTGCTCTAATATATTATTTGGTTTGGTTTTATGTTATTTGGTTTGGTCTACTGTTATTAGTTTAATATTAAAAGGATGGACACATGTTACATTATTAGAGCACTAGAAAAAAAAATCCTTAAAATATTAGTCTCGATCCCGTCAACAGAATCGGAGCTCGCCTTCCTCGACGCCAACGACACAATCAATCTCTTATCATTGGAGTCTCGAGAGGGTTAGAAGAAAGCTACTTCGCATCTCTATTATGAAATTCAAATCACGATTAAAAACCTTGATAAAAAAATACATTTTAAAAATGTTAATACAAAGTGAAGCGAACAAATTGTGTACCAAATAAAAGAATTTATATAGCAAAATCAAGGTAGGAGAAGAAAGAATTTAGTATCACTACTAAATAAATATTAGTGATGTAGATGAAAAAATCTTAGTTTTTCTTCTTGTTCGATTACTTTTCCATACTGTTGTGCACAATATCAAGATAAAGAAAAATCGACCACTATCATATTATTACGGTGTTTTGCTTATCTTAAACATAAATAATCACTAAAAAATAATATGTTCATAGTTAAACTACATTGTGGAGTAATTGTTTTTTTACTTATTAGAAATATTTTAATTTTTGTGAAGTAAGATTAGCCTATGAATATATAGTTATAGATATGGTCTTTTAGTTTTCAGTTTTTAATTATAATGCAAATTTTAGTTTAAAAAATGGAATGGTATTTTATAAGTATTAGTTAAAAATTTGGTCTGGTCTAATGTTACCGGCTTAGTGTTAAAATGGTGGATACATGACATATTATTATATCACAAAAAAAAAACTTAAAACATTAATAAAAATTTTAGTATTACATCTCTTAATATAAATGTAGATATATCGTTTTAATAAAGTATATTATTTCAATAAAAACAATAACTAATACAAAATAACTTTTTAATAAAAATTATAAATTCAAAATGTTTGTGAAGTAAAATTACCCTATAATTATATAGTTATAGAAATTGTTTTTTAGTTTTCAGTTTTTAATTTTAATGCAAATTTTAGTTTAAAAATGAAATGATATTTTATAAGTATTAGTAAAAAAAAATTGGTTTGGTCTAATGTTATTGATCTAGTGTTAAAAAGATGGACACATGTCATATTATTAGAGCAGAAGAAGAAAAAACCATAAAATATAAATGAAAATATGTTGTTTTATGACTTTTGTGCTCCTATAGATTATTTGGTTTGGTCTAATGGTATTGGTTTAGTGTTAAAAGAGCTTACATACGTCAGGTTATTATTATAGCAAAAGAAGAAATAAAACTTAAAATATTAGTAAAAATTTCGGTATTACATCTCTTAATATATATATAAGGTTTTAATAAAATATATTATTTTAATAAAACAATAACTAACACAAAATAATTTTTTTTTATCAAAAATTATAAATCCAAAATGATAGTGAAGTAAAAATAGCCTATGAACATATATAGTTATAGAAGTGGTTTTACAATTTTCAATTTTTAACTCTAATGCAAGTTTTTGTTTAAAAAATGAAATGATATTGTATAAGTATTAGTTACATATTTGATTTGGTCAAATGTTATTGATTTAATGTTAAAAGAGTAGACACATGTCACATTATTAGAGTAAAAGAAGAAAAAAACTTTTAAATATAAGTAAAAATATGTTGTTTTATGACTCTTGTGCTCTAATAGATTATTTGATTTGGTCTAATGTTTTTTTTTTTTTTTAACCTGCTAATATTATATAACTCAATGCTTACTTACAAAAGAAACCCATCATTAACAAAAGAGGAACTTATTGAAAGACATGGCCTGGAATAGAGAACATACAACCAAAATACAATTCAAGAAGAGAGATAGGAGAGAGTTGAGTCGCCGGAAAGGACAAAAGTCTATTTCTCATAACTCGATCAATATCCACAATGAGATTGAGATGACTCGCCGAAGAGCGTCTAAAGATCCTGTTGTTTCTCTCCCTCCAAAGAGAGTAAACTGTGACTTGTAGTAAAAGCTTGAAGATGATTTTTAGCCTTGAGTCACTTCCAAGGTGATGCGGAAAGGAGTTGGAGAAGGCATGCTGTAGAGTTGTAGCTGTTGGGTGTAATGTGCGTGAGAAGGTGGACCAGACCGAAGCCGAGAAAGAGCAGGAGAAAAAAAGGTGGTCCAAAGTTTCGTTTGCTGAGTGGCATAACTGGCAGATTGGAGAAATTTCTAGTCCCCATGAAATCAGTCTCTCTTTGGTTGGCAACCGCCTTAAACCCGCAAGCCACAACATAAAGGAACACCGTGGTATTGCTTCTTTAAACCAAACAGAATTTGTCCAAGCCAACACCGGAGAAGGATTCTTAAGCATGTTCCAAACAGATTTAGAACAAAATGAATTTCCATAATCTCCCGAGGGCTTTCTCCAGAGATAGATATCTTCCCCCCTCGATGAGTGTGGAACCGGCAAATCAAATAAGGATTGTTGTAATAACACTTCTGTATATGATCTTGGTGTCGGAAGAGACCATATTACCTGCACAATCGCATCAGAAACAGTAGAGTTAATATCAATACGTAATTGGCGGGGGCCAAGTGGACCGAGGAGATCAATTAGAGGCCCAATAGCACTCCATTTGTCAAACCAGAAAGAGGCCGAGAGGCCATTTCCTAGACGACAGAATAGAAAGTTTTTTGCTTTATCCCGAACCCGGAGCATATTCCTGACACTCCAAGAGAGCGGACTAGTGTCATTGAGGAACCAAAAGTTTTTCCTGTGAAAAACATGCTTCATTAGCCATGCAACCCACAATGAGCCTGAATCATTGAAAAAATTCCAGACTTGTTTGAGTCTGAAAACCTCATCAAAGTCCACAAGCCTTCGAATACCTAAGCCCCCTTCTTCCTTTGGTTTACAAATATCTGTCCAAGAAACTCTAGCACCCCTAGCATTCGAAGTGGAGGTGTTTTTCCATAGGAAGGCCGAGCAAAGTGAGTCAACCTTACTATAGAAGGACTTTGGTAGCTTGAAAACTTGACTCCAAGAATTAGTCATTCCATAGATAACAGAGCTGATGAATCTTATCTTGCCCGCGAAGGAAAGGAAACGAGCCGTCCAGCTATGTATTTTCTTTGTAATCTTATCCAGGAAAGGCTGAAGCGAGGCCATGGAAATGGATTTCGTGTTCAAAGGGAGGCCGAGGTACCTACAGGGAAAGGAACCGATAGGAATGCCCACAATGCTAGAGAGGGCCTCCTTTTCTTGTGTTGAAAGTCCGCTGAGAAACATTTCCGATTTAGAGGCACTGATATCAAGACCAGAAATTTCCTTAAAGTACCGCAACACTTCAACAATTCCAGTAATTGAGTGAGTAGTTCCAGCAGAGAAAACCAAAAGGTCGTCCGTGAACAGTAGATGAGTGAGGCATGGGTCGGAGCAATGCGGATGCAACTCTATTTGTCCCAAGTCAGCCGCTCTATCAAGCAACCGAGACAGCGGTTCCATGACTAGCAAGAAGAGGTAAGGAGACAACGGGTCTCCTTGCCTTAGGCCTTTCTTTCCCTTAAAGAAACCTGCTAATTCTCCATTTATTTGAACCGAGAAGCGTGGAGATGAGATACATTCCATGATCCATTTCCGAAGAATGGATGGGAAATGTTGAGCCTTCAAAACCTTGTCTAGGTAGTCCCAACTCACTGAGTCAAACGCCTTCCTAATGTCAACTTTTAACATGGCAGCTTTTGCCCCAAAAGGCTTATATTTGCGAATCAGTTCCAAAGCTAGCAGAATATTCTCACTCAGATGACGACCCTTTTGAAAAGCTGCGTGTGTTTTGGAGATGCACAAAGGCATAATACTTTTTTAACCGATTGGCTAAAAGCTTAGAGATAATCTTGTAGAACAAGTTACAGCAACTTATAGGCCGAAAATCCGGAAGAGAAGAAGCATCGGGAGATTTTGGAATTAAATCAATAATGGTTGAGTTGAAGTCCTTCAATAATTTCCCAGATGAAAAGAATTCTTGGACATCCTCTAAGACAGAATTACCGACTATACTCCATGTGGCTTTGGAAAATTCAATTGGGTAACCATCCGGTCCCGGGCATTTGTCTGACGGGAATGAGAAGATGACCTTAACAATTTCTTTATTTGTGAAAGGCTTTACAAGCTCACTTTGTTGGACATCAGAACATCTAAAGGGGAGTAAAGCCTCCAAGTCACTAACTTGACAAGGAGAGATGGGTAAATCCGTAGAGCCCAGCACTGAATAAAAGTAAGATGCCGCCAAGTTTTTGATCCCATCAATAGAGGTTACCTTATGCCCTTCCGAATCTCTGAGGAAGTGAATGTGGTTATGAGAAGCCCTTGCAACTGCCGTTTTGTGAAAGAAAGCCGTATTACGGTCACCTAAGTGAAGCCATTTTACTCTTGACTTTTGCTTAAAAAATTTCTCTTCAGCCTTGAGGAGAGATAACCAATAGGTCCGGGCAGAATGTTCATCTCGGACTCCCTGAGCAGTTGGATATGTTAAAATTTGTTTTTGAAGCTTAGTAACGACTGCACGTTGCTCTTTGACTCGGGCAGAGATACCGCTGAAATGGGAGCGATTTAAGTGTCGAAGGAGAGGCTTTAACATCTTGAGGCTCCTTTGCAACTTATATTGACATGAGCCTTGAATAAAATCTGGTTTCCACGCTTCAGCTACCGCCGTGGTGAATCTAGGATGGTCAATTGTATGGACAAAGAATTTTAAGGGCTTGAGCTGTCTTCTAGCTAGAGAAGGAAGATGGAAGAGATTTATAGCATGGTCAGATTGTTGTGCCTCGAGTAACTCAGCATAACCATCAGTAAACTTTTCTGCCCAAGACTGATTGATAAAGGCATGATGAAGCCGTTTTGCAATAGGATTTAGTTCCCTATTATTCCACTAGGAGAATTCCAATCCTTTAGTTGGAGCTTCAAATAAAGCAGCATCTTGAATTGCAAGGCAAAACTCATCAATACCCGATGCATCAACCTCCTCTGATAGAGATTGATAGTTTTGAGAAGCTCTCATGATCTGATTGAAATCTCTTGTTGCACACCAAGGAGATCTCATAACAGGAGTGTTTTCATTTAGAAACTTTAAATCCTCCCATAAGTTACGCCTTTGCTCAAGCTGATTAAAAGCATAGAAAAAGGAGACCGTTACGTTGATGTTTTCAGATTGTAGAAAAAATTTGCAGGTCATCATTTGTGGTGATTCATGATAAACCACCGCCACAATTCGCGGATCCCAAACCACAACAATACGTCCCGATTGATCGGAATGATGATTAAATAGATACTTCCATCCCCTAGGGATTGCTCTCTCTACTCTTACTGAATTTGCAGGTTGTATGTGCGTCTCCAGAAACGCACCAAAAAGCGGCTTATTAAATAATATAAAAGCCTTAGCCATGTCTTGACGTGAACTACTATTGAGACCTCTTGTGTTCCAGGCAAAAAACATAATGATGGATTTATTGTCAGTTTAAAGCCCTTCGGCTGCTCTTCTTGTGTGAGACCAAGATGAAAGGCTTATCGGGAACTGATCATGAGTCATTAACATGACCTGCCGTCGAGCTTGAACCTGTAATCTTAGGGGAAACTTGATCAGGGGGCTCTGAAGCTTTGTCCGACAAGTCTGAAGTTCCCTCTTGGTAACAGCCTTTAACTGGGACTGTTATGGGAGCTATCTTTGGAAAGTGAGACTTAACTTCATGAGGAGACAGAATCATGACAGGGGCAACTGGGATAATCTGCAAGTTGTCATTCTCATGGGGGGAAGTGGCAGGTGATATTTGCTGTGCAGGGTTAACAGTTGAAGCCTCGCGAGCCTGCCTGCTTCTTGATCTAGCTCTGCGTTTAGGTGGAGCCGGAGGAGGCTTGGTAAGACAGTGAGAAGTTTGGTGACCAAACGTGTTACACTCCGAACATTTCGGAGGCAGCCAGGGATATGTCACTGAGACGACAAATTCCTTGCCATTTTCAAGCCCCGTAACTACCTTGGAAGGGAGAGCTTCAAGGAGATTAATCTCCACAATTATTTTGGCAACTTCAAAGTTTTCTTTACGTTTTGTCTCTGGGGAAAGTGCAATCAGGACGACCAACTCCCATGGCAATTCTTCGAAGACTTTCATTGTTGAATAGAAGATACGGAATGCCTCTAAATTCAACCGGTACTTGAGCTTTAGTGATACGGGGAGACACAGGGGAGATCTCCGGAGACCAAGGAGCAACGAACATAGGGTGACGACCAATGTTCCATAAGTTGCGACTTAGTAGAATTGATCGGGTCCTAGCCGTGAGAACTTTGAGCAAAAAAGCCCTTTCTTTCAGCCTATGCACAAAGATTCTCGGTCCGGATTTAGCCCACAGGGCGTTGATGATACCGATGAGCCTACCCATGTCAGGGGGTGACCTTGAAATTGGGCGTAGACATGATCCTTGAACTCCTCCCTAGCCGAGACAAGATTTGTTTCCGGAATCAGAATGAAGGGAGCGCCTGAGACATGGGTGCTTGGCTGACCTAGAGCATCAAACTTAGGTTCTTCGAAGAGAGAAGACCAGTTCTTGCCTGAAGATGCAATACGATCTTCCTTTTGGTTGAGCGCAAGACCAGACTTATTGCCTGGAATCCCTCCATTGACTGGAGCTGAGATCAAGGATGAGGCAGGACAACAAAGACCAATTGTGAGAGCAATTGCATCTTCTGCGGTTGAGACAAACACTGGAGTAGAGAGCTTAGACGAGGCCGAGCTCGGTGAGCCAGGCTGGGGAACCTCCGCGGATGGCCAAGAGGAGGCTGAAGCTGGAGCGGAAGAAGAACGAGCTTGCCTCAGGGGGATCGCAATGGGAGGCTTTTTTTATTTGCGCTTAGGCATGAGGAACAGAAAGGAAAGGAGGGGGGAGAAAGCAGAAATTCTCCCGGCGAGCGTGAGGCTGCACCGGTGTCGACGATTAAGAAGAACCATAGTCGCCTTTAGAGAGAGAAAATTTAACTTTATCTTGTTACACTGATTTCTTGGATATCAAAAAGTTAATTGAATCCGGGTGGACACATGTCACATTTATAGAGCACAACCTTAATTTTTTTTAATCCTAATGCAAATTTTAGTTAAAAAAATTAAATGATATTTTATAAACATTAGTAAAAATATTTAGTTTGGTCTAATGTTATTGATCTAATGTAAAAAGGGTGGACATGTGTCACATTATTAGAGCAGAAGAAGAAAAAAACTTAAAATATTAGTAAATATATATTGTTTTATGACTTTTTGTTCTAATAAATTATTAGATTTGGTATAATATTTTCTGGTTTGGTCTAATGATATTGGTTTAGTATTAAAAGAGTTGACATATGTCATATTATTAGAGCACAAAAAAGCTTAAAATATTAATAAAGATTTTGGTCTCGGTATTACATATCATAATATATATATATAATTTTAATAAAGTATATTATTTTAATAACAACAATAACTAACAAAAAATAAATAACTTCGTTCTTGAATATTGTTAACAAATATATAATTTTAATAACATATTTAATGACTCTGTTATAGCTAGCAAATGAAATCGTCGTCGAAGTTTTCGAGAAAGTTGCTGCGAATTTATAGTTGAAGTTAGAGAGTATATACTTTGAAAAAATTTCTAACTAATAAGCTTTATATAAAATTACACCTTTTAGCGTTGCAAATGAATAAATATTCAACTCTAGAACATTTAAACAATAAATTCGATATTTCCGAAATTACGGAATATCAAGTCAAAATTAAAATATAAATAATATATTCTATTATTATATTAATATATTAATAACTTCGTTCTTGAATATTGTTAACAAATATATAATTTTTTAAAAATAGAGTTAAACAAAAAATTTTACTATATAAAATATTATATTATTTATATTTATTTATTATTATTCTTTATTTATTTTATTATTTATATGTTTTTTAATTTATTANTTTATATATTTTTTAATTTATTAGTTTGTTAATTAAATATGTAAATAATTGAATACTATCACACCAAATTGATGTGACATTGTAGTACCATATTTAATTGATGTAAATTAAGTTTGATTGAAGATATTTTAATGTAAAATTAACATTAAATAATGTTTTACCATCGGATTGAAGATGAGCTACCGGAGTATAAGAGAAATAGATTAGTTATATATATATATTTTTTTTACGAAAGAACGACTTTTCAATTTATCGGTTATGTGAATACATCAAGTGAATCAACACATCAACAAGGTAAAGAAGTGCCGACAAAAGAAAAAATAACGTTGTAATCTCGTGATCGTCTAGCTAGTAGATCAGCTCTAAGATTAGCCGATCGTGGTTGATGGATCATGTTGAAAACATCATAATGCGCTCTAAGCGTAGTAAACTCCTGCAACTCTGCTGCAAATGCAAGTCATTCCACTGGTGACTGCACCATTTGTGTTAGCTCGACAGAGTCGGTCAGAAATATCACACAAAATCTTCTCTTCAATTTGAGTATCTTCATTTCCCAAAGTAGACGACATAGTTCAACGTGTGTGGGGAATTGACATTGCGCAGAGCCTTTCATACCCAAAATATCGACAGTGCCATCCTGGAGTTAAAGAACCCATCCTATACTACATGTGCGGTTTCCTTTTTTCCAAGACTCATCAATGTAGCAAGCCACTGGGTTATGACACCAAAACTGCGTGCTCAGGTTAGTTGTGCTTCTGTGCATCCATTGATCCTGAATCAGGCTCTGTTCATGTTCATTAGCTGTAACCCATTCCCGAAATTTCATTTGAGCATGTTGCACTATATCAGGTGAAGATTGAAGTTTCCCTCGATATACTACAACATTACGGGCTTTTCATATGAACCAAATTAGCCAGATAAACAAGGTTATCGACTCTTCCTGGATTGCAGATGATGATCCCCGCATCAAAAGGTAGTTCAGATTTTCTAGAAGATGTGATGAGGGTGAACGCCCATCTACAAAAGAGATATTAGTTAGAACCTAATATTATCGTGCGGGGTGGCATGTAAATAGAATATGATTAATTGATTCATCATGTAGACCACACTGGGAACATAGTAAATCAACATGTAGTTTCCTCGAAGTCAGTCGCTCATTGAATGGAATCGCACCTGATGATACTTGCCATAAAAATAGCTTTATCTTTGTCGGTGCATTTATATTCCATATTTTCCCTTTCAAAGAATTAACTGATGGTTCCTGAAGACGAGTTAAGGAAGACGCATCATCAGCTACCAGAATCTTGTAAACGGACTTCACCATATATTTACCAAATTAGTTATTTCATGATACTTCTTTAAAAAGGAAATATACTCAATAACTTTTTTATATCCTATAATTAAGAAACTACCACATATGTAATAAGTGCACAACACAATTTTTATGTCATTTTACTCTTTTTTCTCTCTTGATCAATTTTTTTTTCTTCATCCCTCTTCTATAATAGTCAGACTATGTATTTATGATAGTGAGACTACTCCAATATATTTTTGGGTTCAAAGTTTATTTTTTAAGCTTAGGGTTTAGAAATTAAGTTTAGGGTTTACAATTTGTGTTTATGATTTAGCTTTTAGGGTTTATATTTTGTGTTTATATCTTGTGTTTAAGGTTTATACTTTGGGTTTATATAGGGTTTATATCTTGTGTTTAAGGTTTATACGTTGGGTTTATGGTTTATATTTTTGTGTTTATGGTCTATATTTTATGTTTAGGGTTTATATTTTTGCGTTTACGGTTTATATTTTTGTGTTTAAGGTTTAATTTTTAGTTTAGAGTTTATATTTTGGGTTATTGTCACTATTCACTATTTTATATAATATAATATAATTTTAAATAATTTTAATCATATTAGAAATAGAAAAATATGTGTTTTTTAGATAACAATGTGCTATTTTAATATTTGAATTTGTATGTTATAATTTGTAAAAAATATAAAAGGATGAAGTTTCATGATTTAATCTTTAACAAAAAAAAAGTTCCATAAATTTTTGTATAAAAATGTTAGAGAGAAGAAGAAGAGTATATGAGAGATAATTGGTGTATATTATTTTCTAAAACTTAATATTATTCTCTTAGTGCTAGTTTCCTAATAACTCAATCTAAATTAGTTGTTCATGCTTCTTAAAATTGTGTCTTGGATATTGGACCTCTGTTTTTTCATAAGGTTATCATCCTGAGAAATGCTCGTAACCATATCCACTTTGTCAGAGATGAAAACACTAGGAAATTTGTGTCATTGAGGCTTGAGCTGCCACCAATTTTCAGGTTATGGGTACAAGTACAACAATGCATCTCTACACCAATGTTTTCTGTCCCTATCAATGGTACACTTTCAGGTTACTTTGAAGTCTTGGTTATGGAGGCTCTCTCAAAATTAGTGCTTAACATGGCTGCTGGTGATGGGCAGTTTGGATATCACCCATTTAATGTTTCTTGATGATTTGCTTGTCTTCTCTGATGGCACAAGGAAGTCATGTCATCTCTATATATATGTTTCCCTTCGATTATCACACAGCAATGGGGTGGGGGGGGGGGGGGGGGGGGGGGGGGGGG
>OVBE01007367.1:0-18566 GCA_900406425.1 Iberis pinnata
TTTACTGTTTCAAAAATAAATATTACGAATAACACATACAAAAATCGTATCAAACCAGAAAACTCACAAAGTATAGTTTGTGTTAACTTGCATCAAATTGTGTCTCTATATATAGGATATTCCAAACCAATAAATTAGGGTTTACGATTTGTAAAATCTCCACATAAGATATAGAATATTCTAGGTTCTCTTCAATATTATACCATTAAAGTAATCGAAATATATTAGAAATATAAAAATATGGTAACAAAAATATCTTAACAATATTATAGAAAATATCTGAATGTTTGATACAACATATTTTCTTTTCTTTGTAGGTAAATATCAGATGTGGGAACCAAACCAAATAACAAAATGAAGAATGTTATAAATAATTGGGTCAGGTCCACCAAACATAATGGCCCAAACAAACTTTAAATAGGAGTGGTATTCATTCATTTTTACAAATTTCCGAGTTCGGGGATCGAACCCGAGAATAACAAGAATTTTTTTTTTTAAAGCGGGTCTAACATGACCCAGTGAAGATCCGCGCGTCTTCAAATTTCGTTGGACAAAATACCCATGCAATTTTTTTCTTTGTTCTTCAAACCAATGGCAAAAGATGTAAATGAGTGATTAAATTAGGATTTTTGGAAAAATATGATTCTCTTTTAATAGTATAGATATTTAAAAATATTAGAAACATGCGTAGAAAAATGTTAGGGTGAATTTTCCTTGGGACCAAAAGACAATCTATAATAAAAGAAAAGAAATTTTTTACTAAACTATACTTAATTGTACCGATTATATGAAATTTATGTTTTTTTGTATGAAATTTGAAAACTAAATGACGGTTTTGTCTTTTAGTTTATTCTGTTATTTAAAATTAATTTTATTTGATTATTCTCAATTTAAAATCATGAAGTAATAATTTTTTTTGAAAAAATTGATAGATAAATAAGAATTTACCATTTATTTTATGAGTTACTTTATCGACAAAAAAATACAAAGGTTAAAAAACACTATCGGTGTAGTGTTTTCCACCTTCTGCCCTCACATTTGTTTATGTTGACGCCAGAAAGTTGATCATCACTGCTGACGTCCTCTTTATACTCTTTGTCATGGTNACTTTATCGACAAAAAAATACAAAGGTTAAAAAACACTATCGGTGTAGTGTTTTCCACCTTCTGCCCTCACATTTGTTTGACGCCAGAAAGTTGATCATCACTGCTGACGTCCTCTTTATACTCTTTGTCATGGTTTCTTCTTTAAAGTTCAACGTGTTTTTTAGTTGTATCTCTTAAATTTCTGTTAATCTGTCAAAAATATTCATATTTTTTTCAATCTTTATTTTCTCATCTTAAATTTTTTTTTATTTTTTTTTAAGTATGGAAATAATCAAACACTATTTTATATCTTTTATTAAGTTTCGGTGATTTGTGAAACTATCCCTAAAATTTCAAAACTGTAGTTCACAATTTTGATAAATTTTGTGTATTTAACTTCTTGTTTATTGGACAACATTGTTTATAACAATCAAATTTAATATATGGTTGAAATGAGACATCTAAGAGCATCTCCATCCCAGTTTCTTAGGAGTATCTTAACAACTTATTAATATGAAATTTGATTAAAAATAAAGATAAAAAGGTTTAATTATCAAAAGTCGTTTCTTAGCTAAGATACTTACGTAATTTTAAGATTCGTGTACGTGTCGAGCTCACATTGGCTCTGATTTTTAAATATTTTTATTTCTCTCTCTCTCTCATTATTTGCAACAAAATGAAGAAAAAAACAAGAGATGGCGATTCAGAGGCGATTTTGTTTCCTCTTTCGTCGTCGCCTTCTTCTATTTTCCGGTGAATTACCTGTTCAAACACCCTCTTATGAGTGTTTTGTAGATGATTCATGAGCCATGACGATTTCAGGAGCCGTTGTATTCTTCGAGATTCTTTTGATTATGTTCCTTCGATTACATACAAGACAAAAAGTATTCCAGAGAATCTCCAAAGCTATAGTGAGATGTCTCTCAAGGAAAGCTCTGAAAGTTCAAGCAATGCTAATCATGTGTACACTGCAGCCGAGACTTATGAGTGATTTGTAGATGATTTAAGAGCCATGACGATTTCACATGGTAGATGATCTTCAAAGTGGTTCTAACAAAGCTAAGACTATTGCTGCATCTCACCATTAACAACACTGGAAATCATCATACACATTGGGTGTTATCCGCTGTTGTCACTTTTATACTTAGAAAAAGGTAAATTGAACATTTCTTATTGATTATTGTTAGGCTATAGGTTACTTGGTGCTAGTTCTATAGTGAAGATTAATATTGACTATTGTTAGTTGTTTATGGATTTGTTTAGAGATGATGGAGTTAAAACGATTTGTGCAGAGATGATGGAGCAACCTAAAACCATGTATTGTTTAGTTGTTAGTGGTTAGATTAGGACTAGCTTACTAGGTTGTTTAGGGACCTTAAGTTGATTGCTTGGTAGTTGTTAAGAATGCTTTGCTTGATAGTCTCATTTGCAAAAAGAACCACTTTATAAATCCGAATAGCTCTGAAGGAGAAGCTAATAAATGATATGCGTGCTAATAATTAGTGTTGAATCTGATTAAGCTTAATATGTTACATTTTAATGTTTTTAAGTTTAATCTATTTAAGTTCATTATGTTTTGTACTTCAGTTAAGTTAAATCTAATTTTTTTTTAATGTGTTTAAGTTTAATCTGTTTTAGTTTTAATGTATGAAGTTTAATTTTTATATGTTAGTTTTTGATGTTTATGTTGAATTTGTGTTCAGTTTAATGTTTAAAGTTCAATTTGTTGTTTTTGATGTCAGTTTTTTATGTTTCCGTTGTATCTGTGTTTCAGTTTTATTGTTTTTGTAATGTAGGTTTGTTTATGTGATTGTTGAAAATATTGTATGTATTTATCTTCAGTTTTAATCTTTCTGTGATGCAGTATTTCTCTTTAGTTTCAATGTTGGTTGCTAGAACTATTGTAAGTATTTCTCTTTAGATTCCGTTGAATAAAAGTCAATTTGGTTTCTGCTAATTCTCTTATCAATGATTGATTAGGTAGGTGCAGGGATTCTTGCGATCCCAATAGTGACACAAGTATCAGGTTTTCTGGCTTATCTAGTAGCCTCCATTCTCTGTTGGGCTTTCATGGTGATGATGAATGCTTCTTCTTATCTATGTTTATGTTTCACGGAAGTAAATGGATTGATCTTTGGAGATATATGTTGGTCGTTTCAGGTTGTGACAGGTTTTTTGGTTGCTAAGTGAATGTTAAAACCATGTTCGAACTAGGCTCTGGAGGTGTATATTTGAGTAGGTCTCAATGGCAGACCGGATTATGGGGTCTGTTGGTGTTCAAGTTGCTTCGTAATCATCCTCTCAAGGTTGTTTCAGGTTTGTTAAAGAATATATGATTCTGATTTGTTTGTGATAGAAAAAATGTGATTTTGATTTGTTTGTGATAAAAGAATATGTGATTATGATTTTTTTTTGTGATAGATCAATTATGATTTTGTTTGAGATTTTTGATTCTCAAAGATAGATTCTGATTTTGATTTGTTGTTTGGTTTATGAAGTTTGGTTTGTGATTTTTAGTTTAAGAACCCTTTGGTTCTTCACCAACGGAGCAACACTTTAAAAAAAGATTTTTAAGTTTTAATCAAAAAATTAAATGTAAAAATAGATTAAAAATTAGTTAAGAAAATTTAGTGAGTTTCTCCATTGGAGATGGTCTAAATTTTGTGATATGGCAATTATGATATTAGTTGTCAGAGTTTTTTGTTATTGTGTATAACTTGATAGTTCATTTCTACATTTATGAGTACACTTCGTGTACAACTAGACCTATTTGATTTGAATTTGTTTAGTAAAAAGATAACATTGAGTATATTATGTGTATAAAACTTTTATTTGGTATATGTACTTACACATTGTGTATATTATGTTTGTACAACTATTTTGGTTGCTCTCTGTGAAACCGTGTCTAAGAAGTCAATTGTTAGTGAAAACAATTTTGTTTATGTTTCGGTTTTTATAAGATTTAATATGCACAAATGACTCATTTTGACATAAAATTCATTGCCTCATAACTTAAAAATGCAAACTTTTTTAGAAATGACGATCAAAGAATGAACTATCGATATCATTTTTCTTCTTTAGGGCCTTCATTGTTTTATGATTTTGTAAGCATAACCATATTTTTTTCAATTGGAGATACTTCTTGTGTTGATTGGTTTAATTGCATAATTTTTCATATGTTTTTTTTGTCTCAATAGTCTTAGAATATTAAGTATTAGGGGCTTTGAAGGACACTTCATAGTCTTAGAACTTAAAAATACAAACTTTTGTAGAAATGACGATCAAAGAATGAACCATCGATATCGTTTTGCTTCTTTATGGCCTTCATTTTTTTTTTTATGATTTTGTAAGCATAACCTTTTTTTTTAATTGGAGATACTTCTTGTGTTGATTGGTTTAATTGCATAGTTTTTCATATGTTTTTTTTTGTCTCAATAGACTTAGAATATTAAGTATTAGAAGCTTTGAAGGACATTTCATTTGTAGTTTATTTTGTAATTTTAGGTCTTATATCATGTCAACATCAACGAGATTAGAACCCAGATAGTTTTCTAGGCGATTATTTACCCGTATGTCTCAACTTTCATTCAACATAAGGTTTACATATCGTTTAGGATTAAAGAATCTCCCTTATTTGTCAAGTTTGATCCCATTAGAAGATCTAGATACAATCAGGAATGGTCCACTAGGAGTGCTTTTACTGTTTTACAAATGTGGTTTCGTGTGGTCAGTAAGGATATTTCATGATCTTCTTCTGAATCAGCTCATGACCAATAAAAGATATGATTATAGACTCTTTGTGTTGAGAAACCTTGAGGTTCGCTTTGAAATTGCTTGAGGTGGTAACTGGGTTAAACCGACCTTATGTTGGTTCTCATGTGTGCGTAGATATTGATCCACAATTATTAACTCTTCTTAGAATGAGGGAAAAGAAATGACCCTCGTTCAATTTGATTGAAGAATAGCTCTTTATTTGCAAGGATTGATACATTAAAGACATGATTAAACTAGTATATATATATTTTTGGTGTTTCATTTTCTGCTAGCTCATCATCCCGGATAAGGAATAGAAACAGAACAATCTACCTAGTTCTTGATCGTGAACAATTTGAAGCTTACCCGTGGGGAAGAGTATGCTTCATGCATCTAGTTGAATTAATTTCTCAATCATAACCATATTTGATTAATGATTCATTTAGTGGTAATGGGTTTGTACAAGTGTTGCAAGTGTAGGCATATGAAGTTATACATGCGATCAACAAAAAAAGGTGGAAATCCAATAAATGATATGATGGAGTTTCCACTACTCTTAGGATGAAAATGATCGAGAAAAAGATGCATATATGATCTTCCATATAAAAAAATCCATATGTTTTGTACATATATCTTATAAAAATACAACCACGTGATTAAATTTGCATTAACATGTTTCGTTTTAATATGTAATAATCAAAAATCACATTTTCCAATCACAAGTTTTTATATAAGCGAGACGTCGATATATGATTACTCTTATTACAACAGGTTTTTGTGTGAGGCGTGATGGATAACGCTCCAAACGATATGTGGGATGACGAATGTGAAGATTTTACGGTGGATAACTTGTTGATGCTAATGGTTACTAGCTCGGGTAAAATCTTTGATAGGAAGTCTCGGGAAGATAAATGATTGATAGATGGACTTGTAACACTTATCAAAGAAGAAGATGATGATACAATAGATATACATCTCAAAATGAAACAAAAATCAAAAGGAGATGAGGACAACGATTCTTTGAAGGCATTCATCACATGTGCTATTAAGAAAAGGCAGAGAAGGTACAAAAAATCTCTGCTCATGTAGATGATGCGATTGAGAATATCGATNCTCTCAAAATGAAACAAAAATCAAAAGGAGACGAGGACAACGATTCTTTGAAGGCATTCATCACATGTGCTATTAAGAAAATGGCAGAGAAGGTACAAAAAATCTCTGCTCATGTAGATGATGCGATTGAGAATATCGATTCAAGAATTGAGAGAATTTCTTAAGGAATAAAAGAAGTTCAAGGATTAAGTGCTAATATGGATGCGACTTTGAAGAGAATTGAAGAATGTGCTAAAATTGTAAAATGAAAAGGCACCTATGAAGGAAGATGGTGTTCGAAAGGAGGCTTCATGCTCTATCAAATCATGTGGAAAAAGTCTAAATTGGTAAGGTAACGTAAGAAGTGATTACTAATCGTGGTGATTAAAATGTCAACTTTGTAAAAGTTAATGTAAGGTAAGTAATGCCTATATGTTTGTCAAACTTTTTGTATTTACGCTTTAGTTATGTTAATGAGACATGTATTTTCACCTTAATTATATTAATGAAACATGTGATAACATAAGTTACTCGATAATGTGTAATTTATAGAGTTGTGACATTGTTATTTGTTATTTATAGTTTATAGAGTTCGCACGCTTACATGTATTATTTATATTTTAAAATTTTTGGTTGTCAAAGTATGGACTAATAGGCATCTCAATTGAGGATTTGAAAAATGATAAGAATTCTATTGAATTCAATGACGATAAAGGGCGTATAGAACAAGGAGAATCATATATGAAAATTATGTCGGATACTTTTTCTTTTTGGGGCAACAATATGAGAAACAAGTTAGACAATTTTCTTCTCCAATTTAAGACTTTGGCTAAAAAGAAGTTGTTCGAGAAAGAAAAATGGAGTAGAAAGTTAATTGCATCACTTATACATATGTATACTTCTATCAACACCATCAACAAGATCATAAAGAAAGATCGGCCATGGACGGCATTAATGTTTAAATAAGCTACGCATAAAAAGGAGGTTATATTTTTTTAAGTACATAGAACGATCATTCTTGATTTAGGAGTGATCGTTCTTTCAATGGATCGACAATTTTTTTTGAAAAGAACGATCATTCTTGTCCTTAAATGATCATTCTCTCTTTCCTAGAACGTTCGTTCTTTTGTTAAGTGGTCGTTCTTTTTTCTAGCTTGGATTTTTTTAATACGTATGTTGATCGTTCTTTAAGTCGAAGTGATCATTCTTTATTATAAAAAGGACGGAACAGTTTTGGATTGACTGTTCATTTGTTAGAACGGTCGTTCTACTCATAATATGTCGAAACTACTTTTTCTTCAACATAATTATAATCAACCTCTTTTTCTTTTTCAAAAGATGTGACACATATTATACGAGAAGGCGCCAAAAAACCAATAGAAAATCCAATTATATATTATTTGTTAACTATAGTATAATATGTACACTCAAATGAGTAATCAGAACACAATCTTCATTAATGCAGCTTTTAAACTTGATTATACTAACATTAAAATTTCAGAGTATACTAGAATTCATAAAAAAATAATACGGAGACAATTAAGTTTTAGAAAATTAAAAAGTTGAAAAGAGGTAAGAAAATTCTCGGCTCCATTTACTTTCCAGCATTGTCGCTTTTTTCATCTCTAAACTACTTACTTTTATGAGGCAAATATTTTCATCTAGCCCACGAGTAGCAGCATTAGTCGTCTCAACTGGAGCATCAGAAATTCCTTCACTTGTCTCATATGGAGCATCAGATGGTCATAGGCATGTTCCATATTTCCTCGCTATGTTTCCTGGGAGGAGAACCAAAAATTACAGCGCGAGAAAGTATGCAAACCTTGGCAAGAGCTGGCCAAATCCTATGCATCATGTTATTGTTGACGTGTCCGGACTCCACCATCCAACGGTTTTAATCCTCCTGTATAACATTTTTAGGAATAGGAGGAAGATCAAACTCACCTTGGTAACCAGGTAGAATGGTGGATAATCATGCGTACTTAGATTGCAAATGAGCAATAGGTGGTGGTGCGACATTTGACACATATCCTCTCAGCTATCTTGAATTAGAAGCAGTGGGCTTAGGACACCCCTAATCAACGACATGTAGAAACTCTATGTTTGTTGTAGAAGTGATTGAAGTGAGGTCAAACTGATGTAGCTCACAATGTAGGTAATTCCCATCGCAATCTTGGTACCGATAGAAGAAGTTAACTCGTAGAATCAAATAGTTCCTTAGATGCTCATAGCTCAAGTAAGATAAGGAGTCTATATGTTCAGCAATGCGTCTATCAATGCCATGGTAGTTAGAAGATATGAGTGATTAAATTACCACTTCGCTCGGTTTTCTGCTTCCCCTTAAATGTCTACATCTTTCTCTTAACATGAACCTGAGCAAAAATTATACCCATGTTATTGTCATGAGTGAGCTCAAAAAGAGTACGTTAAACCTCACTCACAATATGACCAATGTCGTAATGAATCATATCCAGCTCATCATGCTCAATCGTCCAACCTCCTCTTTGGCATATATAATGTTGCTAATAATCTTAGCAACAATCCTGATAACATGGTTCTAGATCATCGAATGCTTCGCGTTCTTTGGGGCATATGACCCAAAACCAATAAGATACCAAAGCTCATTCTTGGCTTTAATATTTTTAAATTTAATGTCATAGTAAGTAGGGTCAAATCCATATAATTTGCACATGTCCATGATCGTCATCTCATATAATTTCCCTATACAGAAATATGAAAGGGTGGGCTCTGTAACCCGCTTTTTTCTCATCCTTATAGTGAAGAAAAACATATGCTGAAAAATGTCTCACGAGCTTAGGATATAATGGATATGGGTCGAAGNTCTCATCCTTATAGTGAAGAAAAACATATGCTGAAAAATGTCTCACGAGCTTAGGATATAATGGATATGGGTCAAAGGGTATATTCCCGAGCCATATCTTCTACATAATCTCAATAAAATCTTCCTTTAAACCTATATTTGTAAGTGTTTTGTTGAAAATAAACTGTGTAGGTGCTAATTTGATACCTAAGAAGACGTTGTAGGACTTGCTATCACACATATCTCACTCCTTATAAACACTATACCAGTCCATCTAATTGGCCTCTTCAAACTAGTTGCAGTCTTAAGGTTAGAGTAATATTCTGGGATAGGAATAGGTGTTCGATCTGCTCTAGGCCAAGGTAATGTGTTTGGCGATGGGGGTAAGTCTGAATCTGAGTCACTGAAAAAGAATCTCTCTTGTATATTTGCTAATGCTTTTTTTTATCTTCTTAGTTGGTACCTTCTTATGACGTTTAGAACCACTTTCTACTATATCCTTAGACTTAGAACTAATTGGGTCATTAACCTTCGAACGTCGGGGAAGAGATTGGCTTATTTCCTCAGGCACATCGCTACCCTTTTTATCCGCAAACGTTTTTGATCTTCCCATATATGCAAAACCGAATCCATTTCTATAATTATGTTCCTAATATGGCATGATTCAAGGTTGAATCTTTATGAAATAAACACAAATGAAGTAAGAAAATGGTAGAAGAAACACACGTAGAAACTACATTTTTGATTAAATTCACAAGAATAATAATCTCTGTTATTAAGAAAAAGATGTAAATTTATTTTAGAATTTCAAGAATAATAATGATATAAAAGATTCAACACTGATTTTTCTTATTACACACATAAGATTGCTACAAGAAACAAGCCTAAAATCTTCATGAACTTATGTATTTGAATAATTCAAAATCAAAAGCTCTACATGTAACTACACTATAATTTGACACTATGTGTATTGTTAACAAAAAAGAAACCTTATCAAATTATTCAAAAAAGGTTCTTTAAGAGACATAATATGTCATGATTAAAATATTGAATAAGAACTATCAAATTTAAGAGATTGTTCGGAATGTAATCAAGAAATTATACATATGAAAATTCAAATTCCATGATTTAATCATGAAAGCACACATAAGTGTTAAAACAATCATAATAACCACCTGCCATTGTCTCCTTAGTATTAGAAGTAATTGAAACATTATTCTTTTCTCCTCGGGGAATAGATTGGTGTGTCGACTCAGGCATAAAATGTTAATAAGTTCCAAAATCCATTTCGTCGTCCAGTAGCGACATCGCCACCCTTTTTACTCGCCTGCATTGTTGATCTTCTCAAATATTAACTAAGAGCTATCAAATTCCAAAAGCATGTTGTAAATTTAACCAAGAAACAATATGTATAATTAAATATTCAAACCCCATGATTTAATCATGAAATAACTTATAAGTATTAAAGCAACTGTAATCAAGTCAGAAGATAAAAAATTGGTCTAGATGTCCAATTCATAAATCAGTTTTAAAACTTGTTTGATGTAAAAACACACAACTCAATGAATGGTAGAATAAAAAAGAGTATTTTTTGTCAATTGAGTACTTTTTGTTTTCGAATTTGGAAGATAGGTACTTTTGTTTTAAAATTTGGAAAATGGGTACTTTTTTTATGAAAATAGGTATATTTGTTCATTCACCAAATTATTCATCATTCACACAAAAAATTCATCATTCACACGAACAGTTCACCGTCATCATTCACAAACAAATCACGATTCACGAAATAAAAAGTACATAAATACAAAGAATTTTCAAAGTTCTCATTTAGAAAATTAGAAAACTTTTTAGTACCATATTATCTAATTTTCTCAAAAAATATTATAGAAGCTACATTTTTTATTTAATCTAAAAGAATCATAAATCTCTATCATAAATAAAAAGGACATAAATTTTAATTGAAATTTTTAAAAACACCAGTGTGTACATGATTGAACATTGATTATTCACTTTAGAAACACAATATTGATACAATAAACGAACATAAAAAGATTCATAAACATATTACCTGAGTAATTCCNCATAAATCTCTATCATAAATAAAAAGGACATAAATTTTAATTGAAATTTTTAAAAACACCAGTGTGTACATGATTGAACATTGATTATTCACTTTAGAAACACCATATTGATACAATAAACGAACATAAAAAGATTCATAAACATATTACCTGAGTAATTCCAAATCTAAAAACTCTACATTCAACTAAAATCTAATTTGATATTATGTCACTGTTAACACAATTGAAACCTTATCTAAGTCGAATAATTTAATCTAAAAAGGATCTTTTAAGAACCCAATAGATTTACTAAATTCAAAGACCAACCATTTCTTATGAATGTAATGAACCACAAAACCAAAATGATAAAAATATAAGCACAAACGAAACAACAAAAAAGATGAATGAATACATCCTATTTGGAAATAAGAGGATTGAAAAACACCATTTTAATCAAACATATTCTATCTCACATCAAGCCCTAAATTCTCACATTAGTAATTGTATCCCGTCAAACAAGAAAATTGTTAACCCAATGTCAAAATTCAACCCTAAAGAGGCTAAATCGATATATGTGTGTTGAATTAGAGCAATATGTTAAGATTTTTGTATCTTTTTGTGCAGAAAAATCAAGCAAATAATTTGTAAAATCTTCTTCTTATTCGAAAAGGAAGGAATCAAATGCAAGTAGATCTGTATGAACGTCGCTTATGAAATCAGAGGTTTTCTTAAACCACACGAAATTATTTGATGGAGGATTTGTGAGCTTGTGAGGAACAAATATGTCAAATTAGAGTTTAAGGGGACAAAAATCTGCGTGGAAGGAGAAACAAAATGGAAAACTAGTTTAAATTAAGTGCAATGTAGTAAGGAAAAACCGGCCTAAATAAAGAATCACTTAAATATTTCAAGGAAAGATCGTTCTAAAAGGAATCGGGATCGATCTTTTATTTTTATACTCTTTTATCATCAAAGGATCGTTGTAAACACAATCGACAATTATGTATTATAGAAAACGACCATTCCACCTTTTTGCACGATTGTTGTAGTGTTATTCTTACTCATTATACTTTGAATGATCATTCATTACGACACCCGACAATTATTTATTTTTTTATTTTTTTCTTAGTACTAAAGGCCACCAATATTTTTCACAACCAAGTCAAAATACTAACATAACAAATATATTGCAATCAAGCTTAACACAAAATAACGCATAACAAAAAAAAGTTTGAAAATAATGTACAAACTTAAATTGCAGTCTTATCCTCATTGTTAAAAATAAAACAAAGACAAATATTAAAGACAACGTTTTGTTGTGTTATCTCATAAAACACATGATTTATGATTATGACTAGTGATATCACATTTTGAACATGTATATTGATTTCAAGATCGTTTTATTGTTGTTGCCTTTTTCATTGAAGTTACATATCTTCTTTTTCGTGGTCTTCTAAAACTTCTACGGGTTTTAGGAGGATAACACTTTTGGGAAACAACTTCTAGAGGTACAGACCATTCTTTTATTGGAGAAATACTCTCTCCATATGCACCAAACAAATAGGTCTCCGTTTAGTAAGGAATTACAAGATATTCCCATGACAAAGATGCTCTTTTGGTTCTCGTAAGGGCATCGACACGTGGTATATTTTGTAAATTAAACATGCGGCATGTACATTTCATTTGATCAAAATCAAAGACACAATCCCCTCTAGGTGCCTTTACTTTGAAGTGTGATATATTGATTGGACGCGCTTTTAGAAATTTTCCATTGTTGTACCTTTTTCTCAACATTTTCTTAACTTGGTGGTGATGTTAAATTCATGTAGTGCAGCAGTCATTCGACGCTCATAAAACCATGTATTAAGTTTTTCTACATCATGCTCGATAAATTTAACAATTTGTAATTTTGTGCGTTTTTCATTACACCACTGATAGATTCAACAATGTTGCTAGTGGTAATGTCTTATCGATTTCCTAAAAAATGAGCACGAGACCATAAAGATATTCAAGCTTTCTCCAAGTAATCACGTAATCCTGGATTTTGACGACGAATTGCACCAAATGATTTTGCAGACTTTGGCAAAGTATAGGCACTTTGGAATATTATAGGTTGTTTCAGCTTTTTTCACCAAACTCATATTGTCGTTTCCTCTAAATCTAGTTATAGTATTTTTCTTAAGATGATATGTGCATACTCCGGGATGGGCAGCTAGAAACAAATTTGTCATAGCTTTTTCAACATATTTATGTTTGTCATAAATTGTAAATAAATCTGAACTATCATGTATCACTTCTCGTAGCCTATTGAAAAACCATTCCCAAGCTTCACCATCTTTAGAATCGATGATCCCAAATGTAACCAAAAAGATATGGCAGTTGCAATCTTGACCTGTAACCAACAAAAGCCTTTTATTCTTTTCTTTTATAAAACAACCATCCACAACAAGTGTTTTTTTCATAAAACTAAATCTTTTCACTCATGGACCAAATGAAATGAACAAGTATTTAAACTTGTCATCGCTATCTTTTTGGATATGTGCTATTGTACCAGGATTGTATCTTGTTATCAAATAAATGTACGATGGGAGACGCTCGTATCCACTTCTAGTTGTACCTCAAATCAAATCCTTCACATGTTTCAATATTTTCCATGAGTTCAAATATTTCAAACAAGACCATATTTGATGCGCATCATGTTTTCAATATCCTCATATTTGCAATTCTGGTCATCTTCACCTCGTTCACTCATGAAAAGCTTGCTCATAAATTTTGTCTTCACTTTACCTGGTTTTCTTGTTTCCAAAGGACAAGTATGCAGCAATATAAACTTGTGTATCGTAAAATATTCAGAAGTACCTATTTTTGATGCTCTAACCATCTACTTACAATTTGTAGCCCTAACACACTTAACCACAAAAAGAGTCTTATATGTTTATGAACTCAAAGGTCAATATTTTCTTTTAGTTTAAGCATATTCAATCTCCATAGTAAATCCTACTTACTTTGAAATTCTTGACAAACGTAAATACTGGAGTCAATAATCATACTTGAAGCTTCATTCCAAATATCATCATAATCTTCATCATAACCATTTGTAGTATCATACTTAAAACTGTCATTGATACCACTAAACTCAATATCTTAATCTACCATATCATCATTTACCATGTCATCATCTACCTCATCAACCTCAACGAAATCAGTATGTGAGTGATGTCATACATTATTCTCATCATTTTCAAACAGTATTCGCGATTAATTCCAAAAAAGAAGGAGTGAAGTTTATTTTCCATCAATAAGTTAAATAAAAATCGACAAACATCAATATTAAGTCGATAGTATATACACATCGACTATGGAAAAACCAAACAACCCAAATATAAGTTGACGGTAGAAAAATATCAACTTCAAAAAAATTCAACCAAAATAAATATAAGTTGAATGTATTACATAAAATTGATCTAATTAAAAGGTTAAGTTAATTTAACAAACCGACGGTTAAAAAAATCTACTTCATAATAAATTGACAAAATTGACCTAATTATATTTTAGAAAAAGATCGACAAGAATAAAAAATAAGTCGATGAAGATGAAAAAATAAAACAAGAATTGTAATACGGATCCTATAAAAAACTCTTTTGTGCCACTAAATATGTCAATTGTGATAATATAAGTCAACGGAGATAAAAAAGCAAACAAACATGAAAAACATAAACAAAAAATAAACAACAAGTCTACAATTACATAAGACGAAAATGTCAAAAATCATCGATTAGTAATATTAGTTTACAATATAAAAAAATTAATCAGAAAAATCATCAGCATTTTCAAGGATAAAGAAGAAAAAAAAATCTCATACTTCTTGTGATTATACAATAATATTTTTCAAAACTAATGATTTGATGTTGAAATGCAATAAACCCTAAATATTTATTACAAAATGCAATTATTTGTTGGTATTATCAAATAATTAAAAATATCATAATCCCCAATGATCAAAATTCAAAGTATTGTTAGGTTTCTTTAGGGAATAAAATTATTATCATCAATTTTAAGAATTCTTTTATTAATCTAAATATATATATTTTTTTCATCTTTTAAGAGGTTACAGCTGCATTGCCAATAAGCAAAAACAGAGTCAAAAACTTTACAAACACAGAAGAAAGGATTTCACTAACGTTCTAGGACCTTGATTCAGAACTAAAGGGAAATATTTCTTCCGCTTCAAAAATTGTTGATAACCAGGCTGGAAAACCAGCTGCTGAATAGGAGGACCATCTACCATTTTTGATGACACTATTCGCTATAAGGAAAGCAGGCCTATTTCTACTCCTTTCCACAAAAGAAAGCTTCCAAAAGTTGATGGTTCTAAGCTGAACCCTGATAGGGATTGAGAGAGCTCTGTACACTGGCCATTTGGAAGGAGTTAGGACTCCTTTTACCAATGAAGAATTTTCAATTTCAAAGTGGACTCTTATGAAACTTAAAGAGCTCATATCTTGTATAGCCCAAATTAAAGCTTTAGAGGATGCAACCACTTATCTAAATATTTAGATAATCATTATTTTTTAAAAATAAATAATTACGAAAATAATAAATTTTCTCAAAATTAAATATTTAATTAATAAAAGTAAGATATTTTTTTCATTACTTGGGTTTGAAACGGCAACATGCACATTGAATGCATGAAGTTTGAGAACTCGCCTCGAGCCTAGGTGTGCGGCTAGGTACGCCTTTGTGGTGTAAGACGATAAAGTCTCCAATCAACACATATTTTTAATTCTCTTTATTTAATGCTTAACTAAAAATGACACATAACATAATCCAAAATCTAAATAATAATTAGGCATAAAATAAACCAAAGTTGTTCTTTTGTTCCAACAACATAACATTGTAATTAAGCATAAAATAAGGTAAACAATGAATAACCCAAATTTTTCAAAGTTTCAAGTTTTTAAAATACTTGTTTTACCTACAACTACTTTTTATCATCATATTGTTGATAGATGATTGGGGATGACATTATTTGATTAATAGCTTTTGCATCCAACTTTGCTTTCATAAAAATTTAATTTCCTTTCTCACATGTTATGGACAAGTTGGATTTCACCTTTTGTGATTTTATTACAAAATTTACATGTCCAATTGATTTTGTTGATAACATCATGCGTAGCATACTTATAAGCAGAATCTCTTTCTCTTTCTCTTTCTTGAGGCATTTCCATATTGTACCTGGTATTTACGATGAAAACAAAGAATCATTTTAGTTCAATTTCTTAAAACATCGATCATAATAACTAAAAGTAACAACGGTTATAGACTTATAGTTACAAAGAAAGCATAAAGATGATAATAAATTAATTGTATTATGTTGCTGCATAAAGAAGAAGAGAAAATAATATATTGATTTTTCACTAACCGAAGAAGACAATGGAAGACAAATCGACGTAGTGAGAATAAAGGGAGATAGAAAGTCAGACACGACACATTATTTTTAATTAGGGTATAGAAAACAAAAGTCTCCAAAAGAGAGAGTAGGCCTAGTCCTAGAGAAAATGTATCGGTTTGGGCCCAGAGAAAAGCAAAAAAAAAAAAAACAAAACATTATAATAACAAGGCGTACGACTTCACGCCTTGCCCCTTCACCATGAAGTATACGTCTTCACTGCCTCAATTCATATATACATTTTGATGCGATTTTTTCTACGTCTGAGTGCACCCGGCGCCTATGCTAGCCCAGTGAGAACCTTTTCAAATCCAACCAAAAACATGGTGTATTTTTAAATATCAAGTATAATTTATTTTTCAAATTATCCCATAAATATATATATATGACTTTTTTTGTCCACCATCAAGTTTTCATTAAAACCAAATATAATACAAAGTATTAGAATACAATCATATATACATGATTTAGTCATTAGTTTTATGCACATATGTTATTTCCATACTTAGATAAGCTCATATGTATATATTCTATGTAACATACCTAAATGTAATTATCTTTGATTCTACCCTAATATGGTATCAGAGTTTTGATCCTCTCCTCTCTCTTGGCCGCCTCTTCTTCTTTCTTCTTCCTTATGACTTTACGCCATTAATCTTCCTCTTTTTCTGTCTCTACTTCTCACATCCTCTGTTTCTTTTGCTCTCTCTCTGTTTTTCAAGTGTTTCCATCTCTCTGTTTCTTCTTTACGCTTCCACTTCTTCTTACAGATTATTGTTCTTCATCTAATCACTGCTTCCAATCATGACTGAGAATACGGGCCATATTGAGAGGACCTCGGTCTTTAACGTTACCAATCCGCAAACCACTCTCTTATCTATCAACATGTCCAATGTCCAAAAACTTAACTCCACCAATTATCTGAGATGGAGCAAACAAGTTAAAGCTTTGCTTGAAGGTCTTGAACTCCATCGGTTTCTCACACCATCAACCTATTTCCCGGCTCAAACACTGACTAATGCTGGTATTGTGAGTGAGAATCCGGACTATTTGGCATGGACTCGGTAGGATAAGCTTTTGTTTAGTGCTATGCTCGGAGCTATCTCCCCATCTGAGCAATCCATTGTGTCTAACACAACCACTTCTGCCGAAATATGGGATTCACTAGCCACAACGTTTGGGAATCCTTCTCGCGGTCATATCAAGCAATTACGGTTCCATATTAAGAGTTGTACCAAAGGCACCAAAACAATCTCTGAATATCTCCGCATCATCAAATCCAAGGATGATGATCTCTCTTTGCTCGGTAAACCAATGGAACATGAAGAATTTATCGAACAAGTACTTGCTAGCCTTCCGGAAGAGTACAAGCCCGAGGTCGATGCTATTCATGGCCGGAACAAATCCATCACATATGCGGAACTCCTTGAACGCTTGCTGAATCGTGAGACCATGATCATGTGTGCCGACACACCAACTGTTGAACCTATTGTAGCTAATGTCGATGAGACACGTCGCACACAGCCTTGGCGCAATAACAACCAGCACTATTCTCAATCAAGGTCTCGCTCTAATAACTCATTCCAGCCTCGCAATTCAGGTTTTAACTATCAACAAAGGCCTCATAACAACAACCATAACTACTCTGGTTCAAGACCATATCAAGGGAGATGTCAAATTTGCAATGTCCAAGGACATAGTGCACGTTTTTGTGCTGAGTTTAGGATGCACCGTGGAAAACACCAACAGCCTTGGAACTCTGGAAATCAAGCTAACTCGTGGCAGCCAACAGCCAATCCGGCTCATATGTCCGATTCCTCCACCTGGCTTCTCGATTCTGGCGCGAGTCATCACATGACATCGGATCTTGCGAATTTGTCTTTGCACACTCCTTATCATGGTGGCGATGATGTCATTCTTGGTGATGGATCAGGCTTGTCCATCACCCATTCTGGTTTACTTTCGATCCCTTCTTATACTTCTCCGTTTTCATTACGTAACGTTTTATGTGTTCCTTCTTTGTCTAAAAATTTAATCTCGGTTTTTCAGTTATGTGTAACTAATGGTGTGTCTGTTACTTTTACTCCAACCTACTATCAGGTGAGAGATCTTCACACCGGGGCTCTTCGTCTGGAAGGCAAGCCTAAAGACGGCACTTATGAGTGGCCGACTCGTTCTTTATCTAAATCGTCTATTCTTACTTTTGCTTCTTCACACAAGACTAGTCTAGTTGATTGGCATTCTAGGTTAGGACATCCTGCTGTTGCTATTTTAAAAACTATTGTTTCTCGTTTTCAGTTACCTG
>OVBE01007368.1:0-18562 GCA_900406425.1 Iberis pinnata
AACAAAACATCTTCAATAAAATTACATCACTCATTTCACTCTTACTACTTTCTTTTTTCTCACGTACAAGAAGAACAAAACAATAAAGTCTCTCTTTCAATAAATACACCGACATATAATAATATTATATTTTTATATTATATACAACAGTTTCCTTTTTGTGACTTTTCGTTCCTTTTATTTTACTTTCTTTCCTTCTTAATTTCTCCTTAATTTGTTTTTCTCTAACAAACATATTTCTTGTACAACAAAAAAAGTCTAAAAACACCGATGGCGATACCTAGAATCTCGTCTCATGAAGTTTCGAAGGCAACCATGCAGGACGCGACGATGGATGACGTTGCTGCTGATAGGGCACAACCTCCTGGAGATCCATCGGATAGTCGAGTCTCGTGGGCTCAGTTGGTGACAAAAAGTACCGGTGGTGGGGTTCGAAACCCTAATAACGTTTTGGGCTTCGATTTTGTGAAAGAGAGAGGTTCTTTGTCTTTTCTGGATGGTGTTGATGGAGAACCGGTTGTGACGATTGGTGATGAGGTATTGAAAGCGATGCATGGGCTATGGAAGAATTGTATGTTTGTGAAGGTGTTAGGTCGTAGCCTACAACTCTCTACGTTACCCCCGAAAGTTGCGTGAGTTATGGAAACCTAAATGGGGTATGTTTGTGTTGGATTTACCGAGAAATTTCTTCATGGTTCGTTTTGAGGAGGAAGAAGAGTATTTAGCAGCTTTAACAGGAGGACCATGGAAGATTTTTGGGAATTATTTGATGGTGAAAGGCTGGACACCAGAGTTTGATCCTCTTCGTGATGATATAGTTACAACTCCGGTGTGGGTGCGATTGATGAATATTCCGGTTAGCTTCTATCATGAAGCGATTTTATTAGCACTCGGGAAGGGGCTAGGGAATCCGGTGAAAGTGGATTTAACGACATTACATGTAGAGCGAGCTCGGTTTGCGAGGATTTGTGTGGAGGTTAATCTACATAATCCTTTGAAAGGCTCAATAAAAATTAATGGGGAAAGATACCTAGTGGCATATGAGGGTCTTTCGAATATTTGTCCCAAATGTGGAATTTACGGTCACTCGGCAAGTGGGTGCCCTAAGGAGCTAGCAGCTCGTATTACGGAGGTGATGTTACAACCTGTATCGAGCCAAGTTGAGACTGCGACACCAGTGAATGATGGTTTTGTTGAGGTGCGGAGACAAAGTAGAAGGAGGGAACAAAGTGTTGTAACACCTCAAACGGGTAGGGTTGATACGGGTAAGGAAGTGCGGATTGAACCATCTCAAAGAGGAAGCAGAGATGGAAAGGAGTCAAGTGTGTTAGGAGTTGTTAATCGTTATGAGAAGTTACAAGAGCTTTCGAGGAAACCGGATCCAGAGAAGGCAATCACCTTGGTTGGGTCAAACAAGGAGAATGAGAATCCAACACCGGTCTTTACAGTGAAAGCGCAACTTAAAAAAGGGATTGAAGGAGTGCTTGGCAAGGCTGGATAGGTTGGTAGGGAAGATAGAGGAGCCATCAAGGCTACGGGTAAAGGCTTACATAAGCCTTTTGTTAAGCAAGGCGCTAGGGGTAAGGTGATGAAGCCGAGTAATGGTATTGTTTTTGGACCGCCGAAGGGTGAGCTAGATCTCTCAATGTTTAGTAAAAGAATGAGAGTGGAGAATGTACCAATGGGAAGAGAAGGCAGTGCGTTTGTAGCTACGGTGGAGAAAGGGGGTTTGAATGTTGAGGAACATAGCTCATTACATACTATAGTGGGTGGAGAAGCGAGTGAAGATATGGTTGTCCAGGGAGTTGGGCAAGATGTGATACCGGATAGGGTGACGAACCCGACGGTATTATAGGATCTTGCCCCGTTAGTTCGTTTTATATTGAAGATTTTTATGATGAATCTACTTTTTTGGAATTGCCGGGGGGGGCTAATAAACCCAACTTTAGGCGGTCAATTCGATATATTCTTAAGAAACATAAGTCCGATGTTTTGGCGGTGTTTGAGACTCATGTGGGAGGAGACCGAGCACGACGTATTTGTGCTAGCTTAGGGTTCGAGAATTCGTATCGGGTGGATGCAATTGGTCAAAATGGAGGCTTGTGCCTATTGTGGAGAGAAGGAATTGGAGATGTGAGTGTTGTTGAATCATCAAGTCAATTTATACATGCTAAGGTGGTGAATGGGCTCGAGATTCTTCATGTTATTGTGGTATATGTGGCTCCTTCGGTGAGTCGTAGAAGTGGCGTTTGGGCAGATTTGAAGGAGGTTTTAGATCGGATTCATGATCCGGTAATAGTAGGTGGAGATTTCAATACGATAGTTCGGGTTGAAGAAAGGTCAGGTGGTAATGGTCATTTATCGGAGGATTCTTTGGCGTTTGGCTCATGGATCAATGATTCTTTACTCAATAATATGGGCTTCTAGGGTAATCGTTTTACTTGGCGGAGAGGTAGATCAGAAGCAAACTTTATTGCTAAAAGGCTGGATCGAGTTCTATGTTGTGGAGCAGCTCGGCTTAAATGGCAAGAGGCAACAGTAACGCATCTTCCCTTTTTTGCATCAGACCATGCGCCATTGTATGTGTGTTTAGAACCGGAAGGGTTTTGCGATCCAACAAAGCGACCTTTTAGGTTTGAAGCAGCATGGTTAACTCATGTTGGGTTTAAGGAACTTGTGGCAACAAACTGGAATGGTAGTGTTAGTACTAGCCAAGCTTTGAAAGAACTACAAGTGGTATTGTGCAGCTGGAATCGGGAAACGTTTGGTGACATTCACAAACGTAAAGAGAAGTTGTTCGTGGAGCTAAAGGATGTACAAGAACATATTGATAGGTTGGGGCAAGATGACTTATTGGTGAAGGAAGCTGGTCTTATTGAGGAACTTAACTTGGCATTGGAACAAGAAGAAGTCTTATGGCTTCAAAAATCACGTGAGAAGTGGGTTACCTTGGGGGATCATAATACAAAATTTTTTCACATATCGACAATTATTCGAAGGAGAAGAAATAATGTGGATATGCTGAAAAATGATGTGGGTGTATGGACATCGAATAAGCTTGAGTTGGAGAATCTAGCAGTTGCTTATTATCAAAGACTCTATTCTTTAGATGATGTTGATGAGGTAGTGCCATAGTTACCAAGTGATGGGTTTAGTGAGCTGTCCGAAGATGAATTATCGGCTTTGAACAAGCCTTTTACAGTGGATGATTTCTAGAAAGCTATGCGGAGTATGGGTCATTTAAAAGCGCCAGGACCCGATGGATACCAACCAATTTTTTATCAATCGTGTTGGGAAGTTGTTGGACCTTCGGTGGTTAAGCTTGTTTTGGAATTTTATGAGACAAGTGTAATGCCTAGGGGGCTTAACGGTGCCCTTTTAGTGCTGATCCCGAAAGTGACGAAGCCGGAATCGATTACTCAGTTCCGGACAATAAGCCTATGTAACATTTTGTTTAAGACTATTACAAAGGTTTTAATGATGCGGCTACAGGGAATTATGCCTTCTTTGATCGGACCAGCACAGTCAAGCTTCATTCCGGGAAGACTAAGTACTGATAATATAGTGGTTGTGCAAGAAGCAGTGCATTCGATGCACCGTAAGAAGGATTGTAAGGGTTGGATGTTGCTTAAGTTGGATCTTGAGAAAGCTTATGACCGTATCCGCTGGGATTTTTTAGAAGATACTTTGGTTGCATCACGCTTGCTAGAGAAATGGGTTAGTTGGATTATGCAGTGTGTTAAGAATCTATCAATGACGGTGTTGTGGAATGGAGAGAAAACGGAGCCTTTTGTTGCAGCTAAGGGACTGCAATAGGGAGATCTGTTATCTCCATATTTGTTCGTTTTATGCATTGAGCGACTTTGTCATTTGGTTAATGTTGCGGTTGATCAGAAGAAGTGGAAGCCAATCAAATTGTCGAGAGGTGGTCCGAACCTTTCTCATATTTGTTTTTCCGATGACCTTATCTTGTTTACGGAGGCTTCGGTGGCGCAAATAAGAGTTATTAAAGGGATTCTTGAAAACTTTTGCTTAGTCTCGGGACAGAAAGTTAGCCTTTCCAAGTCCAAGATATTTTTCTCAAGTAACATGAGTAGGGAGAAGGAGAAGGAGATTAGTGATGAGAGTGGAATTCAAATTACACGGGATCTCGGGAAGTACTTGGGCTTTCTTGTTTTACATTAAAGAGTGAATAAGGATACGTTTCGTGACCTAACAGAGAGAGTAGCTTCAAGGCTATCGGGATGGAAGGGTCGGGTTTTGAGTTTTGCGGGTAGAGTTGTGTTAACGAAGAGTGTGTTGGCATCTCTACCAGTGCATACAATGAGCTCGATTGTGCTCCCGACTTCGGTTTTGAACAATCTTGATAAGCTATCAAGGGATTTCGTTTAGGGCAGCTCACCAGAGAAGAAGCGCATGCACCTTATGGCATGGGATACTATTTGTAAGCCTAAAGCAAATGGTGGACTCGGGATACGAAAGGCAAGTCACATGAATGTGGCTTTAGTATCTAAAGTAGGCTGGAGGTTGATTACTGGTTTTGGGAATCTTTGGGCTGAAGTATTGAAGCATAAGTATCAAGTCAAGCATGTTCATGAGGATACTTGGCTTATCAAGAAAGGTTGGTGGTCGATATTGTGGCGAAGTGTAGTATTAGGTCTAAAGATGGTGATCATACCGGGCATATCTTGGGTTGTTGGGAACGGACAAACTGTTCATTTTTGGGATGATAAATGGCTGTCCGATAAGCCTTTGAGAAGCGATGTAGTTGGTGTTATACCACCAGGCTTGCAAAACTTACGGGTTTGTGATCTTTGGACTAATGGTCTCGGGTGGCATATGGATCAAATCTCATCCTTTGTTGCGCCTAGTATTTTGTTGAAGTTGTCATCGGTGGTTGTGTACAATGTGGCAAGGAGTTGGGATCGTATATTGTGGGGTGCATCTCTTAATGGGGAGTTCTCGGTCAAGACATCTTATGGGTCATTAACTTGCTCCTCTGAAGATTCTCAAGACATGAGTGAGTTGTTTCGCCATATATGGCAGGATATAGCTACGGAAAGAGCGAGAGTGTTTGCTTGGAAAGTGGTACACCAACGTATTCTCACGAACGCTGAGAGAGTTAGGCGGAGATTATGTGACTCAACTTTATGTGGTGTATGCAAGGCTGGAGTGGAGACAATTGCACATGTCTTGTGTGATTGTCCTTCTATCATAGGTATATGGCGACGCCTAGTTCCACGAACGAAGCTACCCAGCTTCTTTACCGAGCCTCTCCTTAGTTGGCTTTATGTGACATGATGGATCAGTCGTTATTTCATGGGATAGCTTGGTCCACTGTTTTTGTCATGACAATTTGGTGGAGTTGGAAATGGAGATGTGGTGTTGTGTTTGAAGAGATAGCTCCATGTCGGGATAGAACAAGATTCATTGTATTGATTGCGAAGGAAGTATGGAATGCGAATAGAAGTGTTAGATAGGGAAACACACATGTTGCTAGAGAAGTGAGATGGGTAGGCTGGTCATGTCCGGCAATTGGATGGTTCAAGTTGAATGTTGATGGAGCTTCACGTGGGAATCCGGGCTTGGCAGCGGCTGGAGGGGCTGTTCGTGATGCGAATGGTAAGTGGTGTGTTGGTTTTGCATTGAACATTGGAGTATGTTCAGCCCCTTTGGCGGAGCTATGGGGAGTTTATTACGGACTCTACATAGCATGGGAGTTTGGGGTTAAGCAGGTGAAGTTAGAGATTGATTCGGAAATTTTGGTTGGCTTTCTTCGACAAGGCATTGGAGACACTCATCCACTTTCCTTCCTAGTACGTCTGTACTACGGCTTTTTATCGAAGGACTGACAAGTCCGTATTTCACATGTATATAGAGAAGCAAATTGTTTAGCCGATGGGCTAGCAAATTATGCGTTCTCTTTGCCTTTAGGCTTTCATTTTTTAGGAGTTAGTCCCACGGTAGTTGATTCTATTATTCTTTCAAATGTTAATGGCTTTGTAAGCCAAAGACAAGTTCGGGTGTAGGTTACTTTATTTTCTTTTTAATAATATGGAGATGATTCTCGTTTTCACACCAAAAAAAACAAACATATTTCCTTTTTATTTTTTATTTAATTACTAGTACATGTTTTAATTCTTTTTCTTTTTAAAAAAAATTATTTTTCTTTTCTTTCTTTAAACACATTTATTTTTATTTTTTAGCTTAGATAGTTTCTCTTTTTTTTATCTAATACACATATTCCATATTTTACTAATTATCAATACTTTTTTAAGCTTTATTAAGGTTTTTTAAAAAATTATTTTAATACATTACCATATTTATTTTAACAAAATTAAAAATATTGTGGTTAAAAATTTTAGTAAATTTTTTTTAAAAAAATATTTGGTACATAAATGTTTAAAATCTTATTTTACATAAAACTACTCTATATTATTTATAAACGTATAATTTTACTATTTTATGTAGTATTTATATTTATAAAATATATACAATTTGAGATACAAGTGAATAATAAACTAGCGTTATTTATATATTCAAAAAATGTTATAAATGAAAAATATTATATAATTTTACATTATTATATTTAATTTTGCCCCATATTAAAAATTTTATGCGTCCGCTCCTGGATCTCACATTCGTCAAACTTAACAAATAATTGGATCTAATTTAACAGATCGTTAAGTTTAACTAACGTTGAGTATAACTTATCTCAGTCAACTAAAGTTAGATATTTTTTTGGCAAACTCAATATTAACTGAAGATTTTTCAGACCACGTGATAGTTTGAGATTTTTTGGTATCTTGAGAATTTTTGTTTTGGAAATTTTCCTAAATTTTATTTAATAGTATGAAAGAATTTGAATGTAAGATCCTCTCTTTCTTTTAGACAATGCTAAATGAAAAATGTTGTCTCCTATTTATAATGTTCTTAAATGGGTAAAAAAAATAATCCGACTTTGTAGAGAGATTTTTACTTCTTGGTTGTCTCTTATCTTCCTACTCCTACCATATATCTTTTAAATACTCAATACTTTTAAAATTGTCGAGGAATCTTTCAAAACGTCAACCTCATATAAATTTGCATTTAATTGGATCTTGTTGATTGTTCAACCTAATATCAACACTAATAAACCTAACATGATATTTATTACAAATGCCGAATTGCAAATCGTTGACTAGAAGGACCTAAAAGAATCATTTGATTAGTAGTTAGTAGTTTTTACCCAATGCCAAAAAACACTATCCAGATTGGACCTGGATTATTTAACTAGCTTTTGAAACCCACTCAATTTTGGCCCAAAATGTGTAATGTAATATGATATGTACTTACACTAATAGTACACGATTTTAGTGCTGATCTCAGATATCTAGATTCAAATTTCATTTTTAGCATAAGTAGATCGAGAAAACTTAATTTATAATTAATTTCTATAGTTACGTGTAATCGAAATTTTTAAAAATGATATAAAAAATAAACACTTAAACAAATAAAAATTGGTTCTCTATTTTTAGATTCCTTCCAAGTAAGAGTAATATGGTGACAAAAATAACATCTAACTCTCTTTGGTAATTTATATTATTATTATTGTGTGAGAAAGTATTGAATCAATGGTATGACATTAAAATCTCTATTGTACTTGACAATTTTTTTTTTTTCTAACATGGGGCAAGGAAAGCACCCATTATCTTGTTGCTATAATAGCATTATTCATAAGCATAGTTTCATTGATCCCCTCGTCCTTGAAAACAATTTGAATCACGTTCCTGCATATGTTCCATAAGAAAAAAGCATAGAGAAAGCTTTCAATAAGGCTTACAAGGGAAAGACAAGTGAATTTCCGCAAAAAGCTTAGCCCTTCTTCAATACATGTGTAATTTTGAACAGAAGGTTTGTCCAAAGATGGGAACAAGTCCTACACTTTCCTCGCAGTCAGGCAGAGGAAAAATAGATGCAATTTTGACTCCATTTCAATGCATATAATACAATTTCTCTGAGTCGCTATTTTTCTTGACAACAAGTTGTTTCCGTTCGGAAGTGAACCTCTCATCGCCTTCCACAAGAATATTTTGATCTTTAAGGGTGATGGTCGACTCCATATTTCAGCGTTTCATTCCTATTTAATTATTGATTCTTTAGACTCAGGAAAAGCCGACGAGAGCTTTAGGAAATTATGATATCCAGCTAGAGCGTTGTAGTTTTCATCTATATGACCAAGCCAAATATATGCATCATCAACGTTTAATGTACTTGGATTTAGTTGGAGAATTTGGCCCACATGTTTTGGTAGTAGCTCTCTAATTTTGTTGATTTCCCAGCCTCCTTCCTCCAAGAGAAGATTTGCTACATACCAATTATGTGATTCGTAAGGTGTTGGGCCCTGGGGATGCTGTTTAGAAGTCACTGAAAACCGATCATCATGCTATATGGAAGTTGAATGTCCATTCCCTATTACTTTTCCCATATTTTGAACAAGGATATCTCTACCTCTTAGAATACCAGTCCAACCGTGTGAGCTTGATTGGCGTGGGGAAGCTTCTAATATATATGTTCTAGGAAATCCTTTTAGAATCGTGCTGAACAGACATTTCATATATTTAAGTAAGAGAAAATTGGATAGTAGGGTACTAAAAAGTTTTCTAACTTTCTAAATGGGTACTTTTACAAGTCTTTTTATTTAGGTATTTTTTCGTTTCGTGAATGCTGAATTGTTTGTGAATGATGACGGTGAATCGTTCATGTGAATGATAAATTATTTTATGTTAATGATGAATTGTTTGTGTGAATGATTCAGTGAATGAACAAATATACCTACTTTTCAAATAAAAAGAAACAAAAGTACCTATTTTCCATATTTAAAAACAAAAAGTACCCAATTTACAAAAATACTCTTTAAGTAATCGCCAGGTTATCTTTTTCAGTAATGCTTCGTTAAAGCTTTGTATATCGCGGAAGCCCAAACCACCTTGGTGTTTGCTGTTAGTTAGCTTCCTCAATGCTATCCAACACGCTTTTCGAGAGCCTTGCGATGAGTCCCATCAAAAATGTGTAAGTGCTGATTGTATTCTTGAATACATGCTTTTGGAAAATAAAAAAGCATGACATAATGTTAGTAGGCATTGTGGCCAAGAACGATTTGAGCATAATCATTTTTCTGGTGCTTGACCACTGTTTTGAAGCCCATGATGCCACTCTTTGACTTAATCTTCCCAGAATTTGGTTAAATAAATCAATTTTCTTCCTTTCAAACAGTTCAGGCAATCCAAGGTATGTCCACACCACGTTCATTAGCTATGTCTAATTCTGTTTTCACCAATTCTCGGATGTATTGTGGTGTCTTGGCTGCAAAAAATATTGAAGATTTTTGGGTATTGATTTTCTGTACTGATGCTACTTCATACAGTTTTAGGATTTGTCTCAAATGAACAAAATTATTCTTGGAAGCTTTGCAAAAAAAAAAAAACATTGTGTCGTCTTTAAAAAGAGATAGTTCACTCTCGGGCCATGTTTTGCCACTTTTACACCTGAAATCTATCATTTTGCTTGTGCTTCCATACATAAACTCGAAAAAACTTCGCTACACAAGATAAAAATGTAGGGCAAAAGAGAATATCCTTGACATATTTCTCGTTGAGGTTTCTTTTTTTCTTTTTGGAGTGGTTACTTATGAATTACGATGGTTAAAAATAGCCATGAGAAGAAAAAAATCAAACATAAACAAGTTAAAAATGACTTGGAAGACTTATTGCCACTTACCCTACCAACTCGAGTCAATCTTATAATTTGGTAGATGTGTAATTATTCACTATACAATAACAACTTTTGACCTTGAAAATGTGATGATACAAATTATATGCACATGGCCACATCTGACTCTATCTTTATGTGACTCTAAATGTTGTATCTTTTACAAAGAGAAAAGTCAATTTTCAGCCAAACAAATGTTGAATCTGAAGAAACACAGACTTCGTGATGTGGTGAGGAAACACATGGTGATAATGTGGAGAAGAAGATGTGTTGATAACGTGAAAAAGTCAACAAAATATCTTTAAGAAAAAAGATATTCACGTGCAAAGAAAAATGAAGTTAGTTGATATCTTAGAAATAAGAATATATATTAACTAAAAGATATGAAGAGAAAATCTTGGAAAATGAATAAAAGAAGATTGAGGCGTTGGAGATAAAGGCTTGTGAGATGACAGAGAGCGATTTATGCATTCAACGCTTCGAAGAAAAAAACCCTAGGCTTAATTTATGAGAGAAACAAAAGAAGATCAAGTCTAGGTTTTAGGGTTCATTGGTGAGTGGACAAAGAGTGCATCACAATTGTTGTTGTGAAGAGAGTTGGGTAGATTAGGAATTGGTCAGTATCAAATCTAAGTGTGGATGTTGATTAAATCTGATTAGGCAGATTTGTAGAAAGTGTTTAAGTGATTCCTAATAAAGGTTATTGTTGAATAATGATTCCTATATTGTTTTTAATAACTCTTGTCTATCCATTCAGTGTCGTTTTGTGTCTTAGTCACTACAATTGGTATCAGAGCACGTCAATCTAATCAGGTTGAGATCCTGGAGAAGACATGGATGCATCATGGGACTTTATTGTTATTTAAAAAAATGTCATGTTGGATGAAAGTAATTTTGGACACTGGAAAGCTCAGATGAGGCATATTCTTCGAGGAAATAATGAAGATGCATGAACTATTGTAGTTAAAGGTTGGAAAGAACCAACAATTCTCGATGAGAATCAAAAGGAGATTCCAAAACCGAGTGAATATGAACAGAAGTAGAGACGAAGACATCAATGTACAACTCAAAAGCCATCACGAATATCTTCACATCTGTTGATCATGATCAATTTAAAATAATACAAGGTTGTGAATCCGAAAAAAAAGCTTGGAACACATTGATCAACCACTTCGAGGGTGCACTAGGATTGATCATCTAGCCTCAAGATTTGAAAATCTGAAGATGGGACCAGATGAATCTACTGGTAGCTTTATTCGGTTAATTATTCGTAGACATCAAATTTTTGTTTGTGCACCAAATCTTCATTTATAATCTAAATGATTACAAAAAAAGCAACATTTGATATATCCGGATGTGCAAACATAAAGTTCAAAAGAATGTTCAAATCTAGAAAGCGATAAAAAGATAACATGAGCATAGCTTGATAAAAAGTTAGGAGTAAGATGAACCAGTTTAATGCAATTAAACACTTGGTAAACTTAATTCCTACTACTTCCTTGACTAACTTTGGACACGTCATCTTACATTGTGACTTTAGAAAGCGATTCATTCCCGCGGACATCACCAAGATGAAAGTCGATGCATCTTCCGACCTCGAGTAGGCCATTACACAAGAATGAAAAATAGTTAGGAAATTGTAGGTTCTCTTTGGTATGAACACCAAAGAAGAACTCTCTCTCAAAGAAAACGAGAACACCAATCTCTCCTGGTGCCGAGAGGAGGAAGTTTGACTAAATATCTCAAATAAAGAGACATCTAAGGGACAAGTAGTGAAGGATTTATGTTGCACTACCATCAATACTAAAACTCGGCTTGTGGAACCAACATGAAATCTTAAGCGACTACATATAAAATGCAACTCATATGCATAATCACATATACTTTTACGACCATCACAACACCCAAATTAGGGACTAAGATTACCCTAATCCTATCTACTTCAAAATATCCAGCAGTAAGAAAAAGCAAGTCTTGATACCCCAAAACTTGATCCAACTGGTACTGAAAAATATATGTTGATAGGCAAAGAACAATTTTTCTTTGTGGGTTTAATTTACCTTCACCATGAGAATATGTGAAGCGTAGAGTATGCGACCTTTGAAAATAACCACTAAAGGAAATCATTTCCAGAACACTCACACCATACCAACCGACGCAATCACAATCACAATAACATGAAAAAAATCTCAAATAAAAATCATGTTCATTCACCTCTTCACTATCACAAACCAGCAAATCCACAAAACTATACCTAGTCCATCGATCAACTTGCTTAGGTAGTGGAGGAGGAAAGGGCATAACAACCGTCATTGCTTGGAAATCGACATAAGAGGGAGTTACACCACCAACAAGCCTCTGGTTCATAGGGTGAAGAATCACAACATTAGATAAGATATAGCTGAAGATCAATACATGTCGTGGAAGGCTTTTGAACGACTCATAACTGTAACCAGAGGGAAAAAGCTTGCAGCACGAAAGATCTGATGATGTGACAAACTCCATTGCAAATTATGGTGACTGTGAAACACGAATCCGAGTAGGGAATATGCGCTTTGAATCTCTACATTTCAAAACAGGAAAATGCAAGGAGGTTCTTCGACTTCCACCCAGATCTGAGCCATTAAAGATTTTCAGATGACGGCCAGGAATAACCGGTGAGGCAGCGCTTCTAAGTGATGAGACTCTAGCCGATAGAGATAGATATCGCCGGGAAATATTGATCCACTTTGAAGACCACCGAAACGCGACTCTAAGACTAGAGAGGAGGAGACCGAGATCGATGAAAAACAAAAGCAAAAAAGAAAAGATGAAAACAAGGATGAAAGGCAGGAAACTAAGTCGACACCGTCGAGCTCCAGCTCCGCCGGTTTCGGATACGAACATTTGAGCGGCTGTCTCAATAACCGTGACTGAAAAAGAGTTCGCCCTAATTTTTGTTTCTCAAAAAGTTTGAAGATATATTCGTAGCTATCAATTATATTCAATATGCACCTACTTATTGCATTATTTTGGAGGGCTTTGAGATATGAGTTGGAGTCTCATAAATTGAACACATGATTTTCACATTTTCACATTAAAAAACATGTCTATAGTCTTAATAACATATTCATGTGGTGTTACTATTAACAGCCAAAAATACAAAAAAAATATCCAAATATTGCCGCTTTTCTCTATATATGAATGTGGTGTGTTCATATAACAGTATTCACTATTTTAATTTATGTTTAAGATCATTACAAACGTATTTTCAAAACTAATATATAGCATTAATTAACATATATATAAAAATAACTCAATATACAATAAAATAAACAGCATAATATAAAAAAAGTTTATATAAAACACAAATACTTTTGAGTTTAATTTGATACAAAATGAGTATTATTAAGAGCAGACCATATCATCATAAATGATGTTTCTGTTTGCATCACCCGTTTTTATTTTCGATTTAGATATCTAATTTTTTTTTTTTTTTTTTTTTTTTTTTAAANAGGTAAATAATTGATGTGTTTCCAAGTGGACATATACGCGTTTAGGAAGGATGAGACATGTTTTGGGGAAAATATGCATCAGAGTTTAAGTCGGAGAGATGGATTTTAAAGACAACTTGTTTAAAACATGAGCCTTTTTCAAGTTTCTACCTTTTAATGCAGGTCCAAAAATTTGTTGAAGGAAAAAATAGCAAAGAGCAAAAGAAGATTGAACTAGCTAGCTTAAAACATTAAAACATTTTTATTTATAAAGATTAACATCTCTTAGTAAGTGTAACTTTAAAACCATGCTTCATACAAAGGATAGGACCTGGAGCTGGTTCAATCTCTTTTTGCTCTTTGACAACATTAATGTCATAGTTTTGTAATATCTCCACAACCACAATCTTCATTAGATTCATAGCTATTTGCTTACCTAAGCAAGATCTTGGACCTGCATTAAAAGCAAAAAACTTATAAGAAGGTTCATGTTTTAAGCTATTTGTTTCTGAAACCCATCTCTCTGGCTTAAACTCTAATGCGTCTTCTCCCCAAACAGATCTCATCCTTCCCAACGCGTATACAAAGATCAAAATCTTTGAATTTGCTTCTACTCTATGCCCACTTGGAAGCACATCTTGTTCTACAGGAGACATTCTCTCAAATGGAACTGGTGGATAAAGTCTCATTGATTCATACAATGCACCATGTAAATACACCATGTGATTATATGATATTGGCTTCCCTTGATCTTCACTTACTATGTTGATCTCTTTCCTAATCTTAGTTACAACTTGAGGGTGTTTAGACAAAATCCAAAAAAACCAAGTGAGAGCAGAAGCAGTTGCATCTCTTCCTGCTAGAACAAAAGCTAAAATAGCATCTCTTAAGAACTTATCATCACTTGGATATAAAGCTTCATACTTAGTTGCATCAATCTTTATATGAGATGTCAAAAGATCATTATTATCAATCTCTTGTGATCTTATCTCTTCTCTTTTTGCTAATATATACTTTGCACACACTCTATCTAAAGTTGCATTAGCATTAGACAACTTCTTCTCTTGTCCAAATCCAAAATATCTTTGTAACTTCCACAAGAATCTTGGTTTAACATGTCTATGCATAACCCCTTCAGCTACATGATCAAGAGCTTTAGCAAACTCATTCTCTAACATTTCAATAGAAAGAGATTTAGGATCATTAGTACCAGTTACTATCATCAAAGTTGTATCAAACATAAACTTTTTAAACACATCTTGCAAATCCAAGATCTCCCCATTCTCTACAAAATAGTTAAACAAAGGAACAAGCTCTTCCTTAAGTTTTCTTCTTGTAATACTAAGTGATAAACTTTGAAAACCTTGATGATAAATCATCACTTGAGAAGCTTTCCTAAGATTCTTCCATAACTTACCATCTGTTGTGAGTAACCCATCACCTAAAACATCAAACACTTGTTTGAAATCAGAACCTTTAATATAATTTGAGAAGTTTGAACTCATTATATGATGAATATTGTTTGGATCAACAGTGAACAACATATCCATTCCAGTGAACCATGGTCCTTTGAATGAAAATGATAAGTTAGAGTTCTCAAGAACCTCCACACTAAAGTCATAGATCCTATGAAACTCATAGAGAAGACCAGGAAGCATACCAAGAACTGGCCAGTTTCTTAGGAAACAAGCTTGAGATTTCTTGAAAATGAAGTAATAAAAGATGATAATAAAGCAAAAGATGGTCATGAAAGCTTCAAATAAGCTTATTGAAGCCATATTTGTGAATGAGTTTTTGATTTACACTCTCTCTCTCTCACTTATGATCGTTTCTTTTAGTGAAAATTGTATGAATATATACACCATTTTATTATAGAGAGAAAAGAAGCAATAATTGGATCATTTTCTTTTTGTTTTGCTTTCTATTTTTGTATCAAGATATATTACACATATTTGTGTCAAATATGATATGGGCCAACAATAAATTGGGGCAAGACTCGAATTATGAGGTAGATGCAATAATACTACACTCTCTCCATTACGTATTTAAATCTCTAGTCCAGTGACACCCCTTTACTCATTTTCATTGGACCGATTTTAGAATTTTGAGAACCATATTTTTTTGTGTTAAAACTCCAAACATGCTTGTGCATATCAGACTACACATATTGGGCTGAAACTAAGTGTGTTTTAAAAACTAATTTAGATATAATGTTGTCAGTGTTTTTGGAATTTGGTTGCATGTAACATATTTTCTCTGTTTATATTTGATTAATATATTAAAATGAAACAAAATGATTGATTTTTTTGTAATTTTAGCTATGCATATTTTATTAACTAATTGCAAATTTTTATCACTTATATTATTTTCTTATTAAACTAGAGATCGAACTTAAATTTTTTCTTTTAATAGTGATGACTTTCTAAACCGACCAATAATGTAACAATAAAATTTGATTTAAAACATGCAAAATTATGTGTTCAATTTATGAGACACCAACTCATATGGGGAGAGGGGGGAAATAATGCAATAAGTAGGTGGAAGTTGAATATGATTGATGGCTCGGGAGGGGGGAAATAACCAGTGGTCACTTCCATCGCTTAAAATGTGTCAGATAGTAATCACTTTCGATCTTAGTATATCTAGTTGATGTGGTAGTGAGAATATCTACAATGGTTGCATCTAGTTGATTGGTAGCTAAACGATCTACAATGGTTGAAAAAATTCAACATCATTTTTCTCGCTTTTAATGTTTTCTATCGTCGGGACCGGCCTTGATGAGAAGGTAGAGAAGCAAGGGTTTCAGACGCATAATTCATATAAATTTTAGCGACATCAAAAATGCATCATTTTTAGCCTCTATTAGGATTCCTTGGGACGGGTTCGATCTTCACATCTTGTTAAACGACATCATTTTTATCCGTAGCTTTAAGCATCAAATACCTTAGGATCGGCATTGTACATCATCATCTCTCTCCTCCATATATTAATTCAACATCTATTCAACTTTTATATTCTACAATAGTTTTGTTTAATAAAATTCAACACCCTACCCGACCACTTTTATTTTTTTTACATTTATCATTCAACATCCTACCTTATATTATGTTGCAATTGAGTTACATAATGCGGCTGACTTATGAGAAATTGGCTGACTTACGGACAAAAGCCAGCCACACATGACGGTTTACTTACATAAATCTGGCTGATTATGTGATAACGACTGACTTACAAACGCAAGTTACAACTGACTTACAAGTACAAGTCACGGCTGAATTATAGGATGTTTTTATGGCTGAGTTATTTTTAATCAGCCATAAATAGTTGGATAAACAGTAAGTTCGGCCTAATTACGGCTGACTTATTAGTCAAAGATTAATTACTAGAATAGTATTCATTTGACGGATGATTTAGTTGACGATAGGGATGAACATACAAATAAAATCTATAAAATCTCATCCACCAATCAAATGCTAACATGTCGATGGAGAAGTGCTAGTGGGATCCAATTTTTTTCATTCAACATGTTGAATAAATTCAACAATATTTAATTCACACGTGCAATTTTTTTTCCAACACCCTTAATATAGTTATTCAACACTTTTATTTTAAGTAGTCTTACGACATTATGTTTTTTTAATTTTGTCTCTTGATTTGATTTCTCTATTGATGATCCTCTTGGTTTTGTACGTAAACAAATGACAAAAAAACAGCATAATATAAACTGTTATTTTAGAATCAATTAGTTTTGAGTTTAAATTGATACAAAAAATGAGAATTGTTAAGAGCAAATCATAAATGGTGTTTCTGATTGCATCACCCGTTTTTTTTTTTTTTTTTTGCACCANCACTGTTTCATTCCATAATTAAACGTTTATATAGGAATAAAAACGCATCAAACATATCCGAGCTAAAGGCTCATAGGCCATAACATCCAAAAAAAACAAGCATAATAAAGATAGATACACAATCTTAGCGACACTTGATGAACCGATAGCGCTGGATTTAAAGAAGCTAGGCAACTTGAAATATGTGGAAGACTTACGGTTTGAAACCGCTTCCTTAGCTAAACAAGGGAAAGTTACCTTGAAAAGTGACTTTTGCAAACAATCCATAACCACGAACATCATCTTGAAGTTCGATTTCCTGTCGCGAACTGACCTTTACACAAGATAGCAAATTGGTGTGGAGAAACACCAAATTCACCGGTTTAAGAAACCGAGAAAATAACCTTCTTGTTGAGAAGGATTGCAGAGAGAAGATTTTCTTCTTTATCGAGAAGGTCACTCTCTATGAGAGGTCGAAAAACATGTTATTTCTCTTGTCGAACGAGGAAAATGATGATAGGCTTGATCTCTCTTGGTCTTGACAAGAGAAAATATGACTAGCTAACCCTAAAAAAGAGTTAGAACTAACAGTGACGTCCAAAAATTGGATTGACATCAAAACTTCAACCTGACTTGTGATCATTACACAACTAATTGTGCGGATACCAATCAGAAAGCTAAACTTCTCTAACATACCCACACCTCAATGAAGAAACATCACAACCATCCACCATGGAATCATATGAAACTTTAATACCATCAATCTTAAATTTAACAGAACCATAGAAAGATCGACTTGATATTGCAAGTGTCTAAACCACTGATTTTGATCTATTTTAAGAATTGATATATAGAGGCAATTAAACTCTATAGGATTGAGATAAGGATACTCTTTACCGGTAGATCAATTGGGACTTTGTGACTCTTGATACACGATGAAAGAGGAAGCACATGAATTCTCGACAGGATCCTGATGGAGAGCATTCTTAAACTCTCTTGCTTACGGAACAAAACCTGAAAGCACACTATCAATAATACCAACGAAAAGCTCATATCCATACATGTTGGAATTAAGGCTTGAGAATTGTGGCTATGAGCAGCAGTTAGCGGCGGCGTAGATGGAATAGGTGGATTACACCGGGGAATATATTTCTTATGGATCAAAAATGTCACATATCTGTACCAAGAGAACCTCGACAGATCTGAGAAGGCTTGAAGAGACCAATCTGAAGCAGCTAGTCCGGTCTTAGAGAAGAATGGCGATCGAGACCATAACTCAGCGAACCAGAATAGCCGGACAGGAGCAGCAGAGAGTTCTTCGGTGGGCGAAACCGAGAAAAAAAATGAAACGACAGAAGAGAGCCCTCTCGAGTGCCCAGAAACTCTTGAGGGAGCACAATGGCTCACTTGTAGGTCTTTGTTCGTAGGTTTCCCCGTTGCCAGTGATAGTAGGGTATTTTCCGTGTGAAAAACGTTATCAATTCCTATTACACTATCATATCGTTGTAGTGA
>OVBE01007369.1:0-18562 GCA_900406425.1 Iberis pinnata
ACAACACCGGAATGTGAGTTATTGGAGGTGACCGGACCGAGGGGGTTCCAGAGATTCATTTCCCCGTCTCTTTGAATAGATGTGGGAAACGAGTTAGCTGGAGTAGTAGAGGTTAATGCCTGCTAGGTAGTCGCCGTCTATGACGACAGTTGAGTCNTGGTTGCCAAGGAATTGGAATTGATTGTTTGTAGAGCTACTTTCTAGGGGACATCTTATTGTATGAGGTATGTTAGGTACTAAGGTAGCCGAGGATGGATTCCCAAGTCAATTACCCTTTGTCCTCAGGAAAGACTTTACATTGATTGCATTTTTACCCTTTCTTGCTTTTACTCTGTTTTTCATCCTAAAGTGTTTTAAGCCTTTCTCTGTTTTTATGCTTTTTACTTTCATTGCACTTAGGACCATTTAGTAACCAAACCCCCTTTTAACATTATCTTGACTTTAAAGCATCCAATACATCCATATTGCTTAGTACACTTCCATTATGGATTAACAAAACCCATCATCATCATCATCTATACTACAACGATGGGTTGATTGATAACCCAGGGAATCTAAATCCCTATTATCATAAACTCACTCCAGGTTGGGTCTTCAGAGTTTCACCCGACTCACCTTGTTAATGGGGTCACCGAGCACATTTCGGAGAGTTAAGCTAGTTTGGAGAGCTGAGCTTATTCCGGAGAGCTGAGCTCATCTCGGAGAGCTGAGCTCTTCTTGGAGAGCTGAGCTCATTTCGGAAAGCTGAGCTCCTTTCAAATAGTTGCGCACATCTCGGAGAGCTGAGCTCATTCCGGAGAGCTGAGCCCGTTTCGAAGATCTAAGCTCATTTCTGAGAGTCGAGCTCATTTTCGAGAGCTGAGCTCATTTCAAAAAGTCGAGCCCATTTAACAGACCTGAGCCTGTTAGGAGATATGAGCCCAGTGGTGAGCCGAGCCCATCAAACGCGCGCAGAAAAAAATCAACACTCTCCAAGTTGACCACCGGGAATCGCGCCAAAGTAATGACATGATCTGACGTTACGAGGGGGAATTTAAAAGAGAATCTAGTTAACAAATGGCATTACAGAGGGCTCATAAAGAGAGATGAGAGTATAAATAAGAGAAGGGTGGTGGTCTATGGGGCGGGGGGTTCCAAAAAATCATTTGTAAAATAGAGAGAACTTTGTTATAGAGAGAATTGATCAATTAAACATAGATTTCACAAACACTTTGGATTTTTTGATGTTTTTGGTGTGAGGAGATTTCCGTACTCACAACGACCTAGGTGATCGTGCAGTTAAACATACTAAGCTATACTGATGGTTTGATTGGTGATTGATATAGGAAACCTAGGTGATCATCTAGTCAAACATATTGAGCTATATTGAAGGTTTGACTAATGATTGAACTAGGCGACCTAGGTGATAATGCAGTCAAACATACTGAGCTATATTGATGGTTAGATTGAAGATTGATCTAGGAGACCTAGGTGATCATGCAGCGAAACATACTGAGCAAATAAGGCAGTATAGCTGAACTGGTGGCTTGAAAGATAGTCGATCTAGGTAACCTAGAGGACTATGCAGTTAAGTTTATTGAATTGATTAAGGCATGGTTTAGTGACACTATATCTTGATCAGTGGCTAATGGGTGATTCTGGGTCAATCAAGAGTCATCCTATATTGTGTGGATCAACTAACTGTTTGAATGATCATGATTCATTACGTTGTGGCTTGATGTAGTGATTGATTTTCTTACCGTTCAAATTAGTAAGTTCATGGAAGCAATAATGCTTTCCTACGATTTACTGATGGGAGACTAAGTAACTTCAAATAATCATGCTTCTCAAATGACTACGTGTTCGACTGTTAGCTTGCGTAAGCTAACTGATCTTGGAGTCTTTCAAGCATCGATCTATAATCTATAGGTAGGATGGCTTGGATGACTTTCTGTATGGGTTTTTTAAGCATCAATGACCTAGAGTGGATTAGATGGCTTGATAAAACCGAATAAGAATCATGATAATTGTGGGTTTCACTTGATGACTGATTTATTTTACTAAGCATCTGAGATGTTAAGTACTTAGAGACAATGAAGCTTGCTAAGATTTGACGTGTTTAAGAACGCCTTGAGTAATTATAAATAATTATGTTTTTATTAACTAAAGAAAATGTATTGAAATTAAGGTTGATGCGACGATAAGAAATTGCTTTCCTAAACTAAAGATATGGTTTCCATGACCGCACTTATTGAGCAACTGATTATCAAACTGATGGTTGATAACTAGACTGTAAGATGGGTCAACCGAGGTGTTTAACCGTTGGGTTGAAATGATCTTTCCACCAGGAAAGAATCATTGTGAGTATTATCTGAAAACTATCCTAGACGATCTAAGGGGATTATGAGTAATTATGTGCAATCATAATAAAGAATGCATGAGTTCTGAAGACCATTACATTCTAGAACAAATTCAAAGTGGGGGAGAATTGTAACACCCGCATCTCAAAAATCTTATTAAATTGGATAAATCGAACAAGTATCCAAAATGCGAGAATGGTTGAAATCGATGAAAACGGTTTAATGGTAATGAAATTAACTATTAATTAACTCAACGAAATGTGGAAACGATTATTTTAAGTGTAAATGTGTTGCATTATTTTTGTCTAAAATAATAATTATGAATTAATATCATCATTACAAAGCACATGTATTATTGAATTAGGAGAGAAGTCATAATAAACAAACAAACAAACATTGGAGAGTCAAGCTTTATTTTAACAAGAACATCTGGTACTTGATTAATTTGCCCGGCTACCCATTCGAAGGAGTTATCCATGAATTTAGCTGCCCATCTTGTTATTTCACAAGGAGGTTATAATATCCAAAAGACTGGCTTTTACCCACCATGCGTTAATAAACCTCTTGATTATCTCCCTCGCATATTACCAATCTATACCCTTGATAACACATGTTATGCAGAGTAAACAATAAGGCTTTTAATTCGGCCTCTAATGGATATGAACATACCCAACCAATTCCGGAAGCATCTCCCATAAATCTCCTAGATGGAGAACACACAAAAATTATGTTAAAAGAAAAGGTTTTAATTAGAAAAGAGGTGGAGGATTTTGGTGGTTAGGGAGTAACCATGGAAGTTACAAAAAAAATGAAAAACGAGAGTGTCAGGGAAGTTACGAAGGGAACGAGTGTAATAACCCTCATTGATGACTAAAAATTAGCCAAGAGAAATAAGAGAAAGTGGCCAAAGCCTAATAAAAAGTAACATGGCCGATAAGGATGTATAAGGCCAAATTTGTGTGAAGATAACCCGAGCTACGATAAAATGGACAAGAGAAGGATACCTTGAGTAAATCCCTATCTAAAGATATTATTATCATAAAGATAAATAGAACTAACCAAGCCAAAGAAAAGCTTGGCTGAGAAACATGAAATTGTTGAAAACTACATTTTTGGTAAACTAAGGGATTTTGGCCATTAAATGGGAAAAATGTCTAGTATAGTAATTAAGTTGGAATATTTTAGAAGTATTGGATATACTATAATTTTAAAATATTTATAAGAAAAATGGACCATTGAGAAGCCAACACCACCTACTTGCACAAAGATCGTCCATAATGGCTCGGTTCGGCAACTTGAAGATTTCCGCAAAGCAAAGAATAAGTGACCGACCAATCTATGTCTTTTCTATGAATTAATAATGTTTATACAGGATTTTAAAGAATTGGGGAATCAAAGGTTTACACCTCCTACTTGAAGGGAAAAGATGAACAAGTAAGATCACTTCAAATTTTAAAAGGATAGAGTGAGGGTCTCTTACCGGGTAGAATTAGGAACACTTAGGTTTCATTGGCATTGGATAGATGAGATTGTGTTTCTGTATGCATCTAAGTGTTCTTACCTTTAGCCTTCTACTAAGCTCATTCCCTTTTGAGAGAACCATATTCTGAATTGTTAGCCATTGCATGAAGGGGTCATTTTTACTCTTTAACATGTCCTTTGACCAAATGAATTCATTGAACGCACGTGACTTGATCCATGGTTCCTGCTTAATGAATGTTAAAGGGGTAAATGTATTTGAATGCATTGTGGAAGTTGGAACTGATCAGGAATGTGTGATGATTATGGCTAAGGTTTTAAGTATGACGAGATTAGGAATGCATTCTAGAACTAGTAACCTGGACATTAATATTACCTGTGTTAGCAGTATATTTTGGTTATAAGTTCCCACTTTCAAACTTCTCGTCCAGAATTTTGAATTACTTGCTTGAGGGTTCACCTTGATCTCGTGATCGAGCCAAGTCAAAGCCGGCTCGATCACATGCATTCTTCACCTTGATCACCTCGGCCAAGCACCTCGATCTTGACCCAATGCATTCAACATGGCTTGATTATCCAAGTCTTTGGCTCTATCGCTCTTTGTCATGCTTCGACCTCCAGCTCGAGCCCAAGCAGCTCCGACCTGACTAACTCGGTTCCAGGATGAACCAGACCCAAAATCCAATTTAATGTTGGTGTCGAAACCCCTTCAGCAGGTTTCTAACACAACCGGTGTCACTTCCTAGATAACAGCTCAGCACGTGTCAAGATGCAAAAGACTCACCCAACATATTTCTACCTAGTCATAGAGAGTGAATGATCGGCTACTCATGTCGCAGATTAGCTAAGCAGAAGGCGATTACGAGCTGGACAAGAGAAGACTAGGTCCAGACGGTTCCGAGATAAGGGGGAAGCATCGAGATTATGATCCTAACAACCCGAGAATATCGGAACAACCCAGACTAGGCGGAAGGGGATAAAAGGCAAGAAGAGAGAGAAATGAAGCATTAGAATCTTTTTGGGGGCTTAGAACTAGAACTAAGAAAGTGATATATGTTTTCTCTGTATAAATGCATTCATAAAGATGAATAAAGAACATAATATTCTTCTCTATATCTTTTCGACCTAAGTTTGTGTTGCGATTTATTTCTAATTTTAACAAGAACAACAAATTCTTCATTAAGATAATCCTTTAAAAATTCATTGTGGATTTTAGCATCCATAAATTGGCTTCGTATGTGGGGAGAGAATAGTTCTTTGACGCAAGAAGGAAAAACGCAGCCAAATCCAATTTCGTCATGACGGAAAACACATCCATACCATCTGACGGATATGCTAGCACGATCCAAACACTCCTCCAATATGTACAATCAATGTCCAAAAAACTGGAGACACAAGTCCCCGTATATAGATCTCTGCTGGACAGGCTCGACCAGATGGCAAAGGAATCCGCAGACCTAACAATGGCAATGACCAAACAGTTAGACCGAGCAACATCTTCATGACACCGCGCCACCAGGACGTCTGCACGACGATACCTAGTCTCGGGAGAACATTCCAGGATGCTACGCTTCACTCCAACCCCGTTCTGATGCAACGGGGACCCCACCCGATGGAAACCCAGAGGGAGGATAGCCCGACCAGAGAGATGACCAAACCAATAGCGAGACCGAGCAGCCAAACCGCACCCCAAGCCCCGAGGCTTCAGAAGATGAGAAGGATGGAACCGACCTATCTGAGGAATCCGAGGGAGAACCGGACACATAGGAGGATGACTCCCACATCCCATCTTCTCGCACCCATAAGCGACCTCAGCAATCGATCAAGGAGATCTAGGAGATGAAAGATTCCTTACAACAAGCCGTCCGAAAAATGAACTCCAAACTTCATCAGGCCACAAGCTCGGCGCCAGAACTGGACCGAATAATGGAGGAAACACTCCGGAGCCCATATGTCGCACACATAAAGAATGCAAGAATACGAAACCTGGAAAGATCAAAATCCCTTTCTATGAAAGAAAGAAGGATCCTAGCGCGTACATGACCACCTTCGGAATCGTAGTCGGACGAGTACAGTTCGATGAGAACAAAAAGGACGCGGGATACTGCCAACTATTCAGCGAACACCTGTAGGGACCACCACTCACCTGGTTTTCACGGCTTCCCAAAGGATCAATCCATAGTTTCAACCAGATGAGCCTGATGTTCCTATAGCACTACTCAGTGTACATCGAGAGAGACATCTCAGACGCAGATATGTGGAGCATGACCCAGGGTCCAAAAGAGCCTCTCCGATAATTCATTGATAGATTCTAAGACGTGATATCACGAGTGGTGGTAACTGACAACGCCGCGATCGCCGCCCTCAAAAATGCGGTATGGAGAAAATTTGAATTCAGAAAGGACCTAATACTGAACCCGCCAGCAATAATCGATGATGCGCTCCATAGAGGAAAGGTGTTCGCACAGATAGAAGAGGATCTAATTGAAATGCGAAAACAAACCCGAGAAAAGGGTTAAGTAACTCAGGTTGCTGCCCCGAGGCGAAACCCCCCCCCCCCCCCCCCCNAAACGTTTTTTGTAGGAAAACCTAAGAATGAACCTTGGAATCAATAGAAACGACCTGAGGAGCAGGGAGGCGTCAAAAAACATTGTGAATACCATAATCAGGATGGCCACCCACTGAGGAATGCAGGAGCTTCAAGTCTTTCCTTTTCAGTAAATACGAGTCTGAAGAATTGGTGGAACCCGACAAGGCGAGAACAACCAACTTCAAGCAGGGGACAGAAGAACAAGTCGAAGAGGCCAACCCTTCGAAAATGAGACCGAGAAGAACTACTTCAAATGGCGGCGTCCCTGCCATTCAAAAAACGAATAAATATGATCATGGGGAACCACCAGTTTAGCCTAAACTCGGTAACCACAATCAAAGCATATGGTCGCAGGGCTGCATCATGTGAGAAATGACAAATCAATCCCTTGGAGATAGGCGAACCAATAGCATTCGACAAAACGGACACAATAGGACTCGACGTCCCTCATGCCGATCCCTTAGTCATCAAATTGATCCTTGACGAGTACGAAATCGCAAGAGTACTCATAGATACGAGGAGCTCGGTAGATCTAATTTTCAAAGAGTCTTTGGCTAAAATGGACATAGACCTCTCACGCATCAAAGGACCACCTGCACCACTGACCGGCTTCACTAGCGAAATATCCACGACAATCGGAACCATCAAACTATTAATGTACGCAGCTGGGGTATCGAGGATTATTGAATTCACAGTAATTGACAGATCGGAAACATACAAGCAATCCTGGGGACACCATGGATAAACGAAATGAAGGCTGTCCCATCTACGTACCACCAATGCGTCAAATTCCCAACCAAGGAAGGAATCAAAACGATCAAAGGAAGTCAAAGGTTAATCCGAGCTTGCTACCTAGCCGAGCTCAAACTCAGAGAAAATTCCTTATAGCAACTATAGATTGGGGATCCCACGCCTGCGGAGCCGACATACGAGGAACCCAAGCTTGAAGAGGTGACGCAGTACTGCATATACCTAGGACATCCGGAGCGTTGCGTCGGTATAGGATCGAAACTCCAAAAAGACTTAAAGGAGGAACTGATCTCCTTCCTCAATGAGAATAAGCACACCTTCGCGTGGAACATGACGGACATGCAAGGAATAAGCCAGTACATTATGTTTCCCGAGCTGAACGCAGACCCAATCTACAAGCCGGTCAATCAAAAAAAGCGCAAACTGGGGTCCGAGCAGGCTCGAGCAGTCAGAGACAAGGTAGAAATGTTGCTAAGAGCGGGCTTGATCACAGAGGTGAAATATCCGGAATGGCTGGCCAACCCCATAGTGGTGAAGAAAAAGAATGGCAAATGGAGAGTCTGCATAGACTTCACCGACCTGAACAAAGCGTGTCCCAAAGACAGTTTCTTATTGCCAAACATAGATCAGCTTGTCGAAGCCACAACCGGCTACAAACTGCTTTCATTCATGGACGCCTTCTCAGGCTAAAATCAGATACTCATGTACCTCGACGATAGGGACCGCTTTCACTACGGACAGAGGCATCTATTGTTACAAAGTAATGCCTTTCGGCTTAAAGAATGCAAGCGCAACCTACCAACGTTTAGTCAACAAAATATCCTGGAAAAGCTGAGGAAAACAATGGAAGTCTACATAGACGACATGCTCCTCAAATCCTCCGACGAAGACACCCACGTGGGCGACCTGCGCACCTGTTTCCAAATACTTAATACCTACGGGATGAAGCTGAAACCAGCCAAGTGTACGTTCGCGGTAACCTCAGGAGAATTCCTCGGCTACCTGGTGACAAGAAGGGGGATCAAAGCCAATCCAAAACAAATCAACGTGCTATTGAGAATGCCATCACAAAAAAACATTACAGAAGTGCAGAGACTAACTGGACGCATAGCCGCCCTTACTAGTTTTATATCCAAATCAACTGACAAGTGCCTTCCATTTTACAACCTCCTGAAGGGGAACAAGAAATTCATATGGGACAAGAAATGCGAATCGACGTTCAAAGAATTGAAAGCCTACTTCATGAAACCGCCAGTCCTCTCAAAGCCCCAGGAGGGGGAGACGTTATATCTTTACATAGCAGTATCATTCCACGCGATCAACTCAGTTCTCGTACATGAAGAGTTAGGCAACCAAATGTCAATCTTCTACCTCAGAAAAATCCTAGATGACGCTGAAACCAGATACCCGACGATAGAAAAATTGGCCCTGGCTGTGGTGCATTCGGCGCGGAAATTGCGATCTTATTTCCAATCTTAATCAATCGTGGTGTATTCAAACCAACTTTTGCGAACAATCTTGCACAGTCCGAATCATTCGGGGAGACTATCCAAGTGGGCTGTTGAGCTCAGTGAGCATGACATAGAATTCAAGAGTCGAGCCTGCGCAAATTCTCAAGTCTTGGCGGACTTCCTAATAGAATTACCACCTGAGATGAATCCAGCAACACAGCCAAATGAAGCGAAATGGTCACTATACGTAGACGGGGAAAGCTCGAAACGCAGTTCCAGAGTAGGTGTAAGCTTGGTCTCCCCAACCGGGGAGATGGTCGAGCAATCATTTCGATTAGATTTCACGGCTTCAAACAACAAAGCCGAATACGAAGCGATAATTGCCGTGCTGCGACTGGCAACAACAATTGGAGCTAAGCGAGTAACAGCCTATTGCGACTCCCAGCTAGTAGCAAATCAATTCAGCGAGGATTACGAGACGAGAGACGAGAGTATGGAAGCGTATTTAGGTGTGGTAAAAACCCTATGTAATGAATTTGCAGAATTCGACCTAGTCAAAATCCCTAGAGGACAAAAATATACCTGCCAACACCCTAGCCACGTTGGCCTCAACTACGGACCCGTAAACGACCAGGATCATACCAGTTGAGACCATCAACAGGCCGAGCATCACCATCAGGAAAGCCACCTGCGTCATCCATGATTCAATCAAGGAATACAACGCCAACCCAAATCCCGAGGACATCGAAAAGGATGCAATCCCAATGGAAACATACGAGGTCGAAGTGGAAATATACTGGTGAATCAAAATACTAGCTTACGTAATAGATAGGATCTTTCCACCTAAGAACTAGGACGCCAGAAAACTTAAGGCCAAAAGTGCTAGATACACCCAGCTAGATGCCAAACTCTACAAATGTAGCGTACACGGCCCACTACTAAAGTGAATATCTGGCCACGAGACGAAAAAGATAAAAAGGTAGGTACACGATGGAGCATGCGGAAATCACTCAGGCCGCAGGGAACTGGTATTCATAATAAAGCGATATGAGTACTACTAGCCGACAATGATCACGGACCGTGAACAATACGCGTTGAAATGTGGAAAATGCTAAAAACACTCGCCATTGATACACAAACCAACTAAGGAAATGCAATCCATCACGGTGCCTTACCCATTTATGAGATGGTCTATGGACATAATTGGCGAAATGCACAGATCAAAACAGAAACGTTTCCTCCTTGTCCTGACGGACTATTTCTCCAAGTGGATAGAAGCCGAATCATTCGCCAAAGTCAAATCCGAGAACGTGGAATCCTTCATCTAGAAGAACATATTTTGCCACCATGAGATCCCCTACGAAACCCACACGGACAACGGCCCCCAATTCGCCTCAGATTGATTCAAAGATTTTTGCGAATGTATGTGCATAAATTTAACCTTCTCGACACCTTACTACTTGCAGACCAACGGAAAAGCCGAGGCCACAAACAAGAAAATCTTAGACGGACTAATGAAAAGGCTGGACGCCAAAAGGGTAGATGGGCAGACGAGTTGGAGGGAGTACTCTGGTCCTATCGAACTACACCTAGAAGAGGAAAAAACGACTCGCCATTCGCTTTAGTGTACGGAACTGAGGCAGTAATACCAGCTGAAACCGAAGTTCCCAGCCCCAGAGTTGAACTGGCACCTCAGAACATGGACCAAAAGGATCAAATGCTCATCGACATAGCATATACCATTGATGAAAGGAGAGACCAGACGACAATACGCTTGCAAAACTACCACAACGCCGCAACATGTTTTTACAACAAAAATATCAGGAAGAGACGATTCACCGAAGGAGAGCTCGTGTTCCGGGAAGTATTCCCTGCAAGGGCTGAAAAGAACGCAGGTAAACTGGGCATCAAATGGGAAGGACAAATACAAAATATCTAAGGTCATCAAGTCATGAGTATACGAACTAGAAGACACAGAACAAAACGAAGAGCGACACCCTTGGAACGCTCAACACTTGAAGAAATATTTTTGTTGATAAGTAGAAAATTATTTCCCATTTCATTTCCATGCATATTTGTACCCTTCAAATCAGCGAACTACGACCACAACTTGATCCCCATCACAGGGGTACGAAGGCAATTCCTTAGACATGAATTTTTTAGCTATTGTAGTTCATAATTTAAAATTCGCATCAGATCTCTCCTTCTTTATTAATTTTTCTCAAACAATGGGGGAGATGTATTCGTCCTTCACACTCTGACCTAGCCCGCCCTCTCTTTCTTTATTAATTTTTCTCAAAAAATGGGGGAGATGTATTCATCCTTCACACTCCGACCCAGCCCGCCCTCTCCTTATCTATTATTTATTCTCAAAAAATGGGGGAGATGTATTCGTCCTTCACACTCCGACCCAGCCTGCCCTCTCCTTATCTATTAATTTTTCTCAAAAAATGGGGGAGATGTATTCGTCCTTCACACTCTGACCTAGCCCGCCCTCTCCTTATCTATTAATTTTTCTCACAAAATGGGGGAGACGTATTCGTCTTTCACACTCCGACCCAGCCCACCCTCTCCTTCTTTACTACTTTTTCCCAAAAGGGGGGGGGGGGGGGATNATTTAGTACTCAGCCCGACTCAACAGGGGGCTCCCGCTTTACTGAAGGACCTGCTTGCAAACCTACATAGTGAAATCTCTCACCCAACCAACAAGGCTTAACAACAGAAGTGCACCAATCTATCCACTGCCATCCATTACGATTTTTGTTGTTTTCGCATATCCTATCTACCAATACTCCAACGAAACCGAGGAGAGAATACAATACTACACCTGCGAAGCACCACCTAGACTCTACAATTTCACCTCTATGGTAAAACTATCTAAACCTTTAAATACCCCCTCGTTACTACACAACACGCAAAAAAAAGACAACCAAACATATCACATTGTACGACCTGGCCAGTCGTACAATACATCGCACCCCCCCAGCGGGTATCAGTCTGAGCAGCCCTCAACACGATATAAGCGCTAAAGTCGAGCCTAGTCTCGCAATAACATGTTAAGACATATAAGAAATGCTGTCAAACAGCTGAAACACTCATTTTACTTGTTAACATTCAAACCCTCGAATAGAACATGTTGTTTCAACCAAGTCGCCTTAGACCGCAAAATTCATATCAAAAATTCACTATCAAACACATGCGACATAATTCTAGTACGCATCTTTACGATTAAAAAGGATTTTGACATAAACATAGACCGAAGCGGGTACTCAGAAGTAATAGGCAAAGCCATAAACAAAAATTCCAACATAAAAGTAAAGCAAACGTTATAGATTCTGGGTTAAAGAGCGTCCCCCCNAAAGATAACAAAATATTCGAAGAGTTTTTAAAAAGCCAGAGGCAAACAAGATAAGAGGGAGGAGTTTTGAGGCATGCGAGTCCCGGCCAGCTGCATCGTCTTCATCCCCCTTGGGGGCTTCCTTCCTCGGAAGAGTTGCAATTTCACCGATCTGCACAGCAACCTCGACCGCCTTGTCAAGTGCTCCGCCCGCAGCGGCATCAAGCCCCTCGACTCCCTCTTTCTCCGCTTCCTCCTCAACCATAACCTCATCTTGATTACCTCTAGTGATGAGCTTTTCAGCAGGATTTAGAGAGCAGAGACTCGTACCGTAGGGATTAATGTCTTCGACCAAGTTGGGCTTAAAGGGCTCACTCAGATCGGATCCAGTCGGCGTCGCCGTTCAGTCTTTTTGTATGTTTAGCCTCTTGAAGTCCAACATAGTCAGCTCCTCATTAAAACCACATAGGTCGTTCTCTAGATCTTTCGTGGTCTCCCCCTCTCTCTACAGCTTGATCAGCTCGAGATTACACTTAATTTGTTCCACCTGCCTCAACTTCTCCTGGTACACCCTTTCATTCGATACCTTCCCCTTAACCTGATCCATCTTCTTCACGAACTGTGCCGTCATCTCTTCTTCTTTCTCTTTGAGCCTCGGTTCCATTTGATCATCCATGTCCCTCATAAGGGTCGCAAGTTCTTTAGCCATGGAGGCCACTTATTTCTTCGTATCTCTCTTAACTTTTTCAAGATGAGCTACCTCCGCGCTCAACCATTCAATATCCTTCTTCCTCAGATCTTCCAGCTCGACTACCTTGGCCCTGAACCTACCGTTCTCATCAGTAAGCCTCAACCTGTCTCACTGCAGTTTTCAGCTAGGAAATAGCCTTATCAGCCCTCGCAGTTGCATCCTCAACCAGCTTGATCCCAGAGTTCTTCTTTGCCCTCCTTAGATCGTCGTCCAAAACCCTTACCAGGCGATTAGCCAAAGCCGCGGTCTGGAAATAAGAATCACACATCAATCGAGACAGGAACCAATTTTCAAATCGAGAAACAAAAGAAGATTAAAGGATGGATTATGACAACTATACCTCAGCATGGGAGCGAGCCCAGTCAGCGTATTCCTTTTGGATTGAGAGCGACATGTGATCATAGACCTTGAGACCACCTAGGCGGAGCTTGGACATTAGCTCCGCACAGAGGTCCCCCTCTTATACCATGGGAGTTTGGTTGGGCCAGGAAAAGCTAAATGCGAACCCGCCATGGTCATGGACGCCAATTGGAGACGTCTCCTGCGTGCGAGCCCTTTTTTTAGAGGGGGCGTCAAGGTGCCGAGTGCTACATCGGATCGAGGAAGGCGAGATGATTTCTTACTAGAGGCAACAATTTTTTCTTGATGCTGATCACCGCGGGATGAGTTTGAAACTTCAATGGGATCTACCTCCATGGGAGCCTAATCCTTAGGGGTCTTGATCTATTGTGCAGTACTGAACCCAGCCGAGCTAGGAGCCCCTTGAGAGCTTTTCAACCTACGAGCTTCACGATACGGTACGTGATTTTTCATTGAGACGGATGGACACTGAGACGGAACACTACAGCAAAACCATGCATCAGATACCATGTGGCTCAAATAGAACAAAATAAAACCTAAGTAGGGAACTTACTTGATGACATTTCTGATAGCGGCTCCAGCGGCAGCCAGTTGCGAGACACTCTCTCCCTGTCAAACGTACTTCAATTGTTCAATTGATTCTTCCCAAGGAGTTTCCAATTCTTCAGGAATTCAGCAGATGGATCCTCGACCTGGGTTTGATGCGGAGCTGACAAAATACCAAAACAATAAAGAAAAGGAAACCTGGTCAGTAAAAAACTCCAAAAATCAATCAATGCGAAAAGAATAAACACTTCCAGAAAACGCAAATTCGTCAAACAAGGAAAAAGAGGTAAGATTCGATTTCAAGGAAAAGAGAGAAGGGATCCACACGAATCTCTCTGGTCCACCGAGATTGTAAATCACTAGGACTTGTAGTCCCGAAAGAAAGATAGTTTATTTTAAGAAAAAAGTAAAATTGTTCCCAATCTATTTCATCCTTGGGGGCTTGGCCGGTTGCAAACCCCTGATTTGGCTTGTTGGCTAGGTACCAGAGGCTGCCCTTCGTGCCCCTCTTCACATATGTAGAAACCTCCAGCATGTCGCAGTTCAATTTTAAGCCAGTCTCTCTCGCCTCAATCATCAGGAATATCGCGTGTCGGACCCCTATGGAATCAGCTGGCTCAGAGCCATGCCCCGACGTTGCAAGTACCGAACTAGCAACTCAGGAACAGGAAAGCGCAGCCTGCAATTTTTGAAGAAGATTTCATATACAGTGACAAACCCCAATAGGGGATTGTCCAGAAACTGGCCCGGATCCGGGATTAAAAACCTAACATCAGGTGAAAGGTCGAACTTCTCCAGAGCGTTCTCACAGAGGTAAGGGATGAACGAGAAGAAGAGAAGGCCATTATTTGAGGGGCCGCGGATGCCCTAGTCTTCGCACTAGAAGCAACGGGAGTTCCAACACTCGCGCTTGCCGTGGGATACGAGGAAGAACCTCTACTCCCAAAACAAAGCGCCAACTGTCTCGACATCGCCGGGAAACCAAGGGGGAAGAGAAATACGGAGAGAGAAAGTCGAAAAAGACGAAAATCCAAGGAGATTCTAGAGTAAATTGGAGATGAAGAGAGCAAATTTAATAGGAGAAATGACAAACCCTAGCAAAATTAAAGAGAGATAAGCAGTTAAGTGACAATACCTTAGGATGCAAAGAGAGAGAGAGAGAGAGAGGAAATGGGCGGTTGATTGCATAGTGGGAGACGTTTCGAGTTACTTGAGGAGAGAGAGAAGAGTGGTAGTAACTGCCTCGAGTTGTGTTAAACCGCCTTTTGTAGGCGTAATGATGGTATTTTGAAATTCGAAGATACCGAGATGCGCTGCATGAGGAGATAAGTATCAATCAAGACTGTTGAGATTTTCTCAATCCAAATTGTAACAAACCGGCCCAACTAACGCAACATTTTTGGAGGAAAATGAAATTATCCAGCCCAACACGAAGGATTCGAATGCGCATGCGGATATCATACGAAGGCACATGCACGTTAAATAAAGAATGATGGATGAAGATCAGCTTGAAGAAAAAATGTAATAAATATATGATAATATATGAATGGTTACGAGGTGAATTTCCACTAATTTCCGAAGGTCACCCAACTCGCTAAGCTCGTAGGGAGACCTGGGGGCTAATCTGTTGGTGTCGAAACCCCCTCAGCAGGTTTCTAACCAAATCGGTGTCACTTCCTAGATAACAGCTCAGCACGTGTCAAGATGCAAAAGACTCACCTAACATATTTCTACCTAGGCGCAGAGAGTGAATGATCGGCTATTCATGTCGCAGATGAGCTGAGAAGAAGGAGATTACGAGCTGGACAAGAGAAGACTAGGTCCAGACGGTTCCGAGATAAGGGGGAAGAATCGAGATTGTGATCCTAACAACCCGAGAAGATCGGAACAACCCAGACTAGGCGGAAGGGGATATAAGGCAAAAAGAGAGAGAAATGAAGCATTAGAATCTTTTTGGGGGCTTAGAACTAGAACTAAGAAATTGATCTATCTTTTCTCTTTGTATAAACGCATTCACAAAGATCAATAAAGAACATATTATTCTTCTCTATATCTTTTCGACCTGAGTTTGTGTTGTGATTTCTTTCTAATTTTGACAAGAACAACGAATTCCTCCGGAGACCTTGTCAACAATATTGTCACGTCCTACCCAAGATATTGTACGAGAGGATTCGCTTTCAGGGTTCAGGATTTAGATAGGGGGAGGAAAACATTAGACCATGGTATATCGTCTACCTCTAGAGACCTTGTGTACTAGGGCATCCTTCGGGAGATATTAAAGGTCTGTTACCTATGGATGTTGAACTTGAGATGTGTGGTCTTCATGTGTGATTGGTATGATCCAACTGATGGTAGAGGTGTCAGCGTAAACAAATTTGGCGTGACTTCGATCAATTCACATAGGATACTTGGAAAATATGATCCTTTCATCCTCGCCACACAAGCGGATCATGTTTAATCTTGGTTTTTCATACAATATTTTAATTGAAAAATGTTTAACATATATATATTCAACAATTGTGCAGGTATCTTACATCACGTACCCACGCATTACTGCTAGGAAAAATCCTTGGATAATGGTAACAGAAATAAATCCCAAGCTAATAAAAGAAGGCGTTTCTGAGCATAGTCCGTTACAACCAATTGACAGTGGTTCACTAGCTGAGATTCAACCATCTATGGAAGTCAATCTTGTTGTCGACTTCCGGATTCGGTGATTTAACTGCTGGTATACATGACGTGAACGACGAGTCTGGTAACGAATTTGAGGATGATACAAATTCAACTCCATCCGATTATTCATCAGTGTCCGAGTAGATTTTGTACTTTTTTTTAGAGATATTTTATATTTTTTGTTTATCTTAACTACTTTTATTTATTATCATGTCAATTTATTATAGTAGAGAATATTTTTTGAAAACTATAGATTTAACAAGTACGATCTAAAGGTGTTTAATTAATATTCCTAGATTTTTCTTTATGAAGATGAACTAAAAGGTAATATAGAATAACATGAATTAAGTTTAAAATTGCAAAACAATTTCAATAATATGAAGTCAATCTTATTTAACAGTTTCAATAACACAAAGTTAATATAGCTTTTTGTAAAAAAAAAACCTACGTCCGTTGGTTTTTTAAAAATGCTCAATCGAGCAAGTCATGTTTTTGCCCGATCGATCGTAATTGTTTAAATTTTCCATGGACTTTTGCTTGATCGTAATTGTTTAAATTTGGAAACCGCGAAATTTAATTTTTGTTCAAAACCGACGGACAGTCGTCGATAATCCGTCGGTTTTTTAAACAACCGACGAATTATTGACGACCCGGTCCGTCTGTTTTTAACCTTATTAAAAAACCAGAAACTCTTCTTCTCCCCCATTTTCACGCGAAGAAGGCAGTTTTGGAGGAGAGAAGAGCTTCAAAACTTCGATTTTTAGCCAACAATGGGTGAAAGAAACTCAGTGTAAGTTTCCCTTACCCCTTTTAAGATTATTGTGTTGATTTGGGAGCATTTAAACGGTTAGTTTAGGGTTTTGAGGAATTTATGGGTTCTTATAAACTTGAGATATTTTGGTTAAAATTAATGTTTTTTTATGGATTTAGGATTTTTTGGTGTATGTATAATTGTTTGTTTGAGTTTGATTTGTTTTGTGGGTTGAGAAATTTGATGAATTTTGGAATGTTAGGTTTTTAGAAAGTTTAGGAATTTGGGGGAAATTTGATTTTGTTGATGAATGTAGGAATGTTAAGGTTTTTAGAAAGTTTTAGAATTTAATGAATTTTGTAAACTTTTGTTGACTTTAGAAAATTTAGGGTTTTTAGAAATTTTTTTGAGTTTAATGATTTTTGTAAAAAATTGAGAATTTTACAAAATTTGGAAAGTAAAGTTCGAATGAATTTAACAAATTTGGTGTTTTTAGAAAGTTTATAAGAATTAAAGGATTTTTTAAAAAATTTGTGTTTTGTGTTTTAAGGGTTTTAAACTAATTTTGTTAATTCTTATGGAATATAAAATATTTATAATGTTTAATTTCAAATTTACCGTAATTTCAGTAATTACGGTAAATTTTTTTTTTCCAAGGGATCGGGACGATTCAACACTCCGAAAAATGTTGGCGGTTCTTCCTCAGTACCGGATTTTTCCTCGACGCCTTCCGGCACTTATGTGCAGGAATCTGATGTATCTCCCGAGCAGCTATGGCCTGACCATCAGCTCCCACTGACGTTCAGGAATTAGATGAGCTATTGTGCATGAATCAGATGAGCTATTGGTTCAGCCGGGACGTTAGCGTTTGCTGTACTTGGATCCAAGTGGTGCGGAGGGGACGACGTGGTTTCCGGCTTCAGATAACGGAATCACGAAGTGCATCAAGTCTCTGATGCAATCCATTCTTCAGAAACCGTATGGGAAGTTTACGGACTTTAGTCTCGAGGATAAGGAAGTTTGGTTATACTGTTTTGCGGTAATAAATTTTTTTAAATATTAACTTATATTTAAATTTACTAACATTAACTCTTTAATTCATGTAGCAACAATTCAACTGGAATCCTGCCATGACCCCTGAAGTGCGGATGGAGTTCAGAGCTAAAGCAGCAAAGACTTTCTCCAACCACATGTATTCGTGGAAGGAGGCTTGGTACAAGACCGGACAGAAGCACACACACATGCCTGCAAATCTCCTTGACGGACTCATAGAGTACTGGAAAAAAGAAGACACGAAAAAAGGTCGGAGAAGAACTCAAAGAACCGGAAGAGCGAGCGGGACGGTAGGGGGATGTCGACTAGCAACGCTGGAGCTAGGAGTTCGTTCACCCGCTCGGGTGATCTGGTATGATTTAAAACTAGGATCTAGTAGATTTCTCGTTTTCATTAATACTATCTAACTTTTATTTGTTGAAGAATGGGCTAAGACCGGCCACGAGCCGTCAGCCCTTGATATTATAGAAGATCTCCACACG
>OVBE01007370.1:0-18561 GCA_900406425.1 Iberis pinnata
GTTTTAATTCGACAATCGATATTTTATTCTAACTTTAGCCATATTCGAGTTTTTAACCGAACGAGCACTCTGGTCTCTGTGGATTCGATACCCTATACTGTGCTATATTGATCTGTTCTCTGCAGTACTAGTTTAGAATTAAATTCTAAGTCTATCAGAAAACAATTACTTATGGTCAATTATTAGCATTTGTTAAAAAAGAAGGATTATCTATATGTCAAGAATATAAAGATAAAAAAAACAAAATGATAAGAGTTAAATTTAAGTAATCATGGGTTCATTCTGTGAACACTATGGATAGATAAATTTAATCCACCCTCTAGAATAAACGATTAAATTATAGGCATAAAAATCTAACCATCGAAAGTACTACAATAACAACATAAATTCTCATAAAAAACCAACAAATGAATATTATGCAAAAAATCAAAATTATTCAAAAAGCAACAAAAAGTTTAATTCAACCAGTAAGCAAAAAATAGTATGTTGGAATTTTAAACGACCAAGACATAGGTCAACTGAATGTAAAATGAAAAAGAAAATAAATGAAATATTCGAAGATCAACCTGATATTCAAGAAAAATTAACTAAATTATTAATATAAGAATCTGGATTATCAGAAGAATCTGATAGTAACTGTTCAATAAACGAAATTGCTGAAGAATCACAAGAATTGTCAGATAACTTATGTAGTTGTAATAATGTAATAACGAGAGACAATGATAAAAAAAATCTTATTAGATATAATAGATAAAATTGATGATCCCGAAATTAAAGATGAATATTTACTAAAATTAAAAGATATAATAAGTCAAGAAGATCAGTTCTCTTCATTGCAACCATTTAGCCTTAATAAAATATATGAAAAGTATCCAACACAAAATATATTTAAACAAGTATCAACAGGAGAATTACAAAGTGAAGTTAAGCAAATAAAATCACAAATTTATGAATTACTACCAACTATTAATCAACAAGAACTTAAGCAATTACAGATAGATGCAAGATTATCATTATTTGAAATAAAAAATAATTCTCAAGCATCATCTAGTAATCCAGAAAATAAAAATAAAATAGAACAACAAGATAATGATTAATTCCAAATAATAAATAAATTTAATTATCAAAAATGGTACACAAACATTACTTTGTATATAGGTCATGATTTCAAAATAAACATAACTGCATTAATGGATACTGGTGCATATTATAATTGTAACCGTGAAGATGTCATATCAACTAAATATTATGAAAAACTATTGAAAGGTTAAGCGGAGCTAATGGTAGCAATATAAAAGTACAATATAAATTACCATGTGCAAAAATATGTAATCAATGATATTGTTTTAAAAAACAATTCATTTTAGTTAAAAACTTAACACAAGAAGTAATTTTAGGAACTATACCCATTTAAAGTAACAAAAGTAGGTGTAACAACAAAAGTAGTAGGATCAAAATTACTATTCAAATTTTTATCACCAATGAAAACAAAAGAAAATTTTAAACCTCAACAAAATACTATACAAAAAACAACTAATCAAATAAAAGGAACTCAAAATCATATTCAACATTTACTAGAAGAAATAACTTATAAAAAATAGAGGAACAACTTAAAACTACATATATACAAGAAAACAACATATTGTTGAACTCTCATATATAAAAGAATTTAGCGAGAAAAATATACCATCTAAAGCAAGACCCATCCAAATGAACGAAAAATTATTAGAACATTGTAAACAAAATATAAATGAATTACTAAACAGAAAATTAATATGACCATCTAAATCACCTTGGAGTTGTTCAGATTTTTATATTAATAATCAAGCAGAGAAAGAACGTGGAGTACCACAATTAGTAATTAATTATAAACCTCTTAATCAAGTACTACAATGGATTAGATATCAAATACCAAATAAAAGTGATTTATTGAAAAGATTATATAATGCAAAAATATACTCAAAATTTGATATGAAAAGTGAATTTTGGAAAATTCAAATAGCTGAAAAAGATAAATATAAAACAACCTTTACTGTATCATTTGGAGATAACAAATGGAACGTAATGCCTTTTGGACTTAAAAATGCACTTTCTGAATTTCAATATATAATGAATGATATATTTAAAAATTATTCAAAATTCACAATAGTCTACATAGATGATGTACTTGTTTATTCAACATCAATAGACCATCATATCAATCATTTATACACATTTTTAAATATAGTTAAGAAACATGGATTAGTACTATCCGCCAAAAAGATGTCGCTATTCCAAACTAAAATAAGATTTTTAGGACATAATATTTATCAAGGAACTATCACCCCTATTTCATTATCAATATTATTTGCATCTTAATTTCCAGATGAATTAAGAGAAAAATCACAACTTCAAAGATTTTTAGGATGTCTAAATTATGTTTCAAACTCTCTCAAATTTCTAAGAGTCTAGTTTTTTGTAATCTCTAAGTTTTATTTACAAAACTCTGTATTTTTATCAATAAAATCAAAAAGTTCAATCATATCACATCTTTAGTTTTCTTCAAGTATACTCAAATAAATATTGCATTTCAATATAAACAATAAAAAGTAAAAATCAATAAATACTTATAAATCAATAAGTATTGTTGGATCATGAAGACTTACTTGATAATTAGGAGCACAATTAAAATAAATTGCTCTGTTGCATAGATTATATTGAGCTGCTCCTAATAATGAATCTTTAAATTTTAATAAGTTTTATCTCTTAATAACATTAATATTGGAGAATATATACTAGTCCTTGATAATGGTTTAATTTTTATATTTATTAATCCAAAATGTATATAATTAACTCTTTTTTGTTTGTATTTATCTAAGGCAAGTGATGATAATAATTTTACTTCTTGAAATTCGTTTTGGAGAGGTAAAGTATGTTCATATTTTTATTTATTGAATATGCAGTCTTGAAGTCAAATGTTCCGATTTGATAAATACTTTCTGGATTAATATGAGGTAATCTATATCATTAATTGAGTAGTAAAGAGATAACGTGTCGCGTTATGGTTAACTCTCGCGAATTAACTAAATTACTCTTTTGCCATTAATGAACCTTGGCAAATTTATTAATTTTATTTCATATTTTTTAGGGTTTTGGGTTTCTATAAATACCTTAAATCTCTTTGTACGTCTACATTATATTTCTTTTAGGGTTTATTGTTTTAAAGTTTTAGGGTTTGTTCTTTAAGTTTTGTTTAGAATTTGTGTTGCATCTGCATATTTTTAATCTGATTATCTATTCTTTGATTTTAATTTATTGTTTGTGTTGTTTTTGCAGGTTACAATTGCATCGAAGAAAGAAAAGCCTCTAAAACTATCTATGCTTTCATCTTCGTCTTCTTCTAAATCTTCGTAAACTCTGATATTTTTTCACAAAACTGAAGGTATTTGTTCCTCGAGTCTTGCTCTCTCGCTTATGCAATTGCGTTTATGTTGTATGGATTTGACTTTTATAAAATTGAAATAATGCTTTTGATAGGGAGAAGCAAGTGGTTCTGTTTTCTTTATCGATGGATCCAACAATCAATTTTTCTCTACGATCAGAGGTAATGATTCTCACTTGCCTCTAAACTTTGATTCATGGTTATTTTTTCAATTACGACTAAAATCAAAGACAGAGATCAAAAAGATTATTTTTTTCTTGGCGATGCATCGTCTCGAGAAAGGTCTTTTTCATATATACCACCAATTATTTATTTTACTATATTTACTATGAGAATCCTAAATTTTGTTGAATTACTTATTTACTGTTTCTTGACCTTATATATACCACCGATCCAATAATCTTTTTGTCTTTTGTTACAATTTAGCGAGGAAAATGTTTAGTTTTCTTTGATTTGTTCAGAGAGGAAGGCAAAGATGAAATTATTTGACACAAAGGTTGATTTCATGATTTTCAGAGAAAGAAATTTATCTATTGATTTTTTTAGCTTGCTAAAACTTTATCTTGAATGTTGCAAAACAATTTGGCAGTCCTAGCTTGAGAAACATGGAGATTACGAAGCTATATTAGATGGAGCAAATATTGGACTCTACCAACAAAATTTTGTAGATGGTGATTTCAATCTTCCAAAGGTTGGATTTTTTATTGATAGTTTTTTTCCCCATAAATTGTGGTTATTTTGCATTTCGATTTTGGATGGGTTCTTTATTGGGACAACCCGAATTTGATTACTTAGTTCTACAATAGGTTTGTATATAAAATATATGTATTTTCAAAATTTTATTTTATTTATCTTTTTAAATATCTAAATTATCTTAATCTAAAATTAATATTGAATATATTTAATATGTTATATTTTATTCCGAAATTTTTGGAATGTATATATGTTTATTGAAAAATTACTTTATACTAAATATTCATTTATATCTCAATAAATTATTGTTTCTAAGATTTTATTATTATAAGATTTTTATAATAATAAAAATATATTTTATACATATAATTTTCGATGATAAATATTTTTGATAAATTTATCAAATTTTATATTTATGAACTCAAATATATATATATATATATATATATATATATTACAAATATTTTTTTTTATGTCAAAATAAACAGAAGTTAAGTGATTAAACATTATGGTCCGAAAACTAACCGAACATGAAATCCTGTCATTTGATCATTAGANTTTGTGTTCAAATTTTTTTTTATACTTTAATGTAAATTATTTAATCTATGTAATTTTGACAAATTTTTTTTGTCTATTTTCAGTTTTTATAATTTTTTTCAAATTATATGTACTCTATTTAATTTTTGTAAAATTTATTTTTAAATTAAAATATCATTTTAACAATAAATTTACAATTTAGATATTTCATTATCATCTTATGGTATATTTACTTTTTGTAATTACTTATTTTTATATTGAATGCATATATAAAAATATACGTATTCCAAAACCTTATTCATTCTTATATTTTTAAAATATCTAAATTATCTTAATTTCAAAATTAATTTTTGAATATATTTAATGTGCTATATTTTATTCCAAAACTTTTGGAATGTATATATGTTTGTTAAGAAAATATTACTATATACAAATATTCAGTTATATCTCAATAAATTATTGTTTCTAAAATTTTGAGGCTTTATTTTGTCTATAAATATTTCAATTCTTTATAATTCTCTACGTTTTAGAGTTCTTAAAAAATTACCTTATAATAACAAAAGTATATTTTATATATATATATATATATATATATAACTTTTGATGATTAGCATCTTTTGATAAATTTGTCAAATTTTATAATTACGTACTAAATTATTTTATAAATATTTTACAAATATATTTTTTATGTCAAAATAAACAAAAATTAAGTGATTAAATATTATGGTCTGGATAAAAAATCTCTCTCTTTGTAGGCGATCTAGGGTTACCAAAACTTTCCTTTTCTAATTTATCGGACACGGCACAACTGCCGGGGCTTCTTCCCGTCGGTGAACATGACTGAGGTTCCCCCTGCGGCGCAGGAGAGTAATAACTCCATCGATGTAGAGCCAAGGTCCCGATCTGCACAACAATCGTTATAGAAGACTTCAAACACGCACTCAACTCCTGTATCAAATCCCTGGAAAGACAATTCATCTGCACTTCGTACACACACGCAACAGGCATCCATCATGGTTGCTCCTGGTGTTGCCGCAACGACAATTCCCCAACAGCTTCGTTAAGACTCGAAGCCCTTATGGTCAAACTTTCTAGCGGGGTACTTCATCGGAGATGCTCCACATATTAGCAAAATTCACGCTACAATGAATAGACTATGGAATCGTGATGGCAAATCGGCGAAAATCGATGTCCAATTCATAAAGCCTGACACCGTCCTCTTTCATGTTGTATCGCCGGAACTAAGAACTAGTATATGTTGGCGTCGCTATTGGCATATCTCGGATATTCTCCTTGTAGTGCAAGAATGGATCCCTTCAAAGGCTCAATCGAAACCGGATCTCTCAACTATGTACTTATGGGTTGATTTTAAAAATGTCCATGATTACCTTTTTTCCCACGCAGGTCTGCGCTTTTTAGGCGACATTGTCGGTGTTGCTCAGAAGTTACATCCTACAACCGAGAAATGTATGCGTCTTGATGTCGCTCGAGTCATGGTTGTAACAAATCTTGACAAGGAGCTTATTCAAGAGATCCAGCTTGATGGTGTTGACACACCGGTTTTAGTCTCTGTGGCTTCTAGCGAAATGCTTGGGGTGTGGTAATTGGGGCCACAAGACACATGATTGAAAAAAATAAAATACCAGCCACGGTCTCCATCCATTCCCCTAACACACAAGCTAATACCTCTACCGACTTACCTATTGAAACTAATGATATTATTGTTCCTGCAGGTGTGACGAATGCACAAGATGCATGGCAAGACTCAACGCTAACACAGCCTGCTGCAGCCGGCCATTCCTCTACTCAAGCTACACGTGATACATAGCTTCCTATATCCATTACGGAGCCTGCCCTTGAGACATCACTTAATAATCCATTAGCTTCAACACTGATTACATTATCTGTTCCGGACATAGCGACACAAACCAGCACACAAACGACTCAGCTTCCTCTTGAATACGAAACAGAATGGTTGACAGTCGCTAGGACTGGACGAGCATCCTCACTTTCTCCTACCAAACGTACTTCGGATACCATTGCAGCTCGTGTAACTTTCTCACCACCCTCACGTTTTTCTGTTTTGGCGCAGGACACTCCGGAGGATGAAAAAGAAGATGGTCAAATATCAAATACCGAGACTTATCCCCTTAAAGATGCAGCTGCTGGTTCCCGGTACAACACAAGAACAAAACAGAAGCACCATGATCAACAAAATCTCAACCGGAAGCTTACCAAACAACCAGTTCCTAAAAAACAACAAAGCAATGTCTCCTCACGGAGACAGTAATGATCCATGTCGATCTTCGCTTGGAACACAAGGGGCTTTAACCAGCCTCACAAACATTATATTCTCCGGCATTGGCTTCATGCCACTAATCAGCAATTTGGTTGTTTATTAGAAACACGAGTCCAATTAGCTAATTTTTCACATATTTTGCAGGCCGCTCTACCTGGGTGGAATGCATTGCATAACTACGCGACTCATCACCTAGGCCGTATCTGGGTTTGTTGGAAGGAGGGAGTTGTCGTCACACCCATTCTTATTACTTGCCAATTAATCATTGTTCTAGTTACGTTGGACTCGGGAATTATTGTTTTAATTTCTTGTGTTTATGCATCAAACTTTCAGGCAGAACGTCTTGATCTCTAGAACGATCTTCTAGAGAGTCGCCGTCTCTATTGTCACTCACCCATCCCTTGGCTAATCATGGGAGATTTCAACGAAATCATATCCTCTTTTGAACGCTCTAACCATTGCGGAAAGTGACTTCAGGGCATGCTAAGGTTTCAAGAGCTAGTGAACCGTTTGGATCTCACAGATCTCGCGTATATTGGACCGCGCTTTACATGGTCCAACCACTGCTCTACTGATCCGGTTGCTAAAAAGCTAGACCGAAGCTTAGTTAATGACTCCTGGGCCCATACATTCCCACGATCCTATGCAGCTTTTGAGCAAATGGGGTTTCCGACCATGCCAGATGCATAATACACTTCACAACCAATCTACCCATATCTCGAAAACCATTTAAATTTAAAAACTTCATTACTGATCATCCATCTTTCATGCAGGTACTTGGTGCATCTTGGAAGACAACATCTCCGCTTTACCATTCCCGATCAGCCCTCCGTCTTTTCCACATGAAGCTAAGACGTCTCAAACAGGCTTTCCGTCATATCAACAGAACAAATTACAGTGATATATTGGCGCGTACAAAGGTTGCCTATGATCAGCTATGTGCTTGCCAAAACCAAACGCTCATAAACCCAACTCCGCAAGCAATTGGAAGTGAGGCGGCAGCAGCTAGGTCATGGGCCTCTCTTGCTAATGTCGAGGAGAAGTTATTCCAGCAAAAATCCCGCATCACATGGTTACGTAATGGCGACCATAATACGGGTTTTTTCTATAGGATTGCCTTAACTCATGCTAGCCAAAAATCCATACGCCGATTAACTCTCCCCTCTGGACGTATCACCACGGACCTTGCCGAGATAAAAGACGAAGCAGTTCGCTATTTCCAGCACTTTCTCTACCACACCGATTCATCTAGTTCTTTTAACTCTGATTTTCTAGAGACATTACTAACGTACATATGCTCTTTGGATACATGTCACAATTAACGCAGCCCATTCTTGAAGGTGAAATAAAGCATACTTTGTTCTCCATGCCTTCAAACAAAGCCCCAAGACCTCACGGATATACAATTGAGTTCTTCAAAGCGGCTTGGCCTATTATAGGAGATGATCTTATTATAGCAGTTCAATCATTTTTTGTTTATGGGTTCCACCACACGGAGTTAATGCAACTCTTGTTGTGTTGATACCAAAAGGAGATGATCCACAAATGATGAAAGATTCCAGGCATATCTCTTGTTGCAATATTGTCTACAAAGTCATCTCAAAAATCATTGCAACCGTCTCAAGATCTTGCTCCCGAAAATCATCGAACCAAACCAAAATGCCTTCATCAAAGACTGACTTCTACTAGAGAATGTTCTCCTTGCCACGAAACTAGTCAAAGACTACCACAAGACGGACACATCATCACGATGCACCCTCAAGCTGGATATTTCCAAAGCCTTTGACACTATTCAATGGGAATTCATCCTCACTACCCTTCAGGTTCTTAATATTCCACCACTCTTCATTCATTGGATCCGACTTTGTCTCACAACAGCTACTTTCTCCATCTCCGTCAATGGTGAACCTACGAGCTATTTCTCTAGCTCTCGGGGAATCCACCAAGGTTGTGCTCTCTCACCCGACTTATATGTGATTGCTAATAATGTATTGTCTAAGCTTCTGAATGCAGCTGCAAAATCTGGACATATTGGTTATCATCCCCAATGCCAAGTGTTGAACCTCACTCACCTTTGTTTTGCTGATGATATCCTAGTCTTTACAGATGGACCACCAACGTCCCTAACGGGGGTTTTGCAGGTCCTGCAAACGTTCAGTGATGCATCTGGACTCCGAGTCAATCTATCCAAATCCTCCGCCTTCCTCACAGCTTCCCCCAACTCAGTGCTATTGCACATGCTTGACACTAATTCCATATGTTGTGAAGAGTTGCCTATTCGTTATTTGGGTTTGTCGCTCACAACCAAACGCCTTAGCCCGGGCGATTATTCTCCCCTCATCGATCGCATTCGGTCTCTTCTTAACTCATGGTCCTCTAAGCTTCTTTCTTATGCAGGTCGTTTACAACTGATTCAATTTGTGATTGTGAGCACTGTCAACTTCTGGAAAACGGCCTTCTGACTACCAAAGAGATGTCTACGCACTCTTAATAGTCTTTGTAGTAATTTCTTATGGACATGCTCGCCATTGACATCTTCCTCAGCAAAGGTAAGTTGGGAACATATTACTCGGCCAAAATCCCAGGGTGGCTTAGGCATTCAACGAATTGAGGACACATCAACGGTTTTCTCTCTCTCACTAATATGGCGACTACAAACGAACACTACCTCTCTATGGACATCATGGACCCGCCACTACCTCCTCCGACAAGCTACATTCTGGGACGCACCCTCCAACTCCCGAGGCTCTTGGATCTGGCGAAAGCTGTTGAAGCTACGCCCTAATGTTGCTCTGTTCATCAAGTCTATCATCAATAGCGGCTATAACACATCCTTCTGGTATGATAACTGGTCTCCTTTTGGACCACTACTCTCTTTTACATGTGATATAGGTGTAAGGGAACGGGATACCACGCTTGGCTACCGTGGCAGATGTTGTGCGTAATTCGACATTGCAAATTTGTCGATCGAGACGACCTGCTCTTTGCCATCTCCACCAGCAACTACTCACTTTACCGACAACACATCCCCATCTTGGCCCCGACACTCATTTCTAGCATCACAGTAACGACCAATACAGGCCGTTCTTCTCAAGCTTAGCAACTTGGAAACAGATTTGTCACTCTCACCCTACTCTTCCTTGACATAAAACTGTTTGGTTTTCACAATCTATTCCACATTATGCTTTCATTTCTTGGCTTGCTACTCTTGACAGGTTATCTACAGGCTGGAGAATGCGTGCCTGGGGACAGCCTCACCCGTGTGCCTTTTGCGGTGAAATAGACGAAACCCAAGACCACTTGTTCTCCGGCTGCCCATATACATACACTATATGGTCCGCTCTTACCTGCTCACTCCTTCGGCAACGGCTAAACCCGAATTGGACTTAGACTTTAGCTTCACTTCGGAATCGAGCTACACCACTACATGACTCAATCTTACTCAAGCTATGCTTCCAAGCAACGATATATCATCTGTGGAGGGAGCGCAATGCACGAAGGCATGGACAACTGCCCAAATCAACCTCAACAGTCCAACGCCTCATCACTTGTGCAATAAGGGACAAGATTACAAGCCTTAAATACGGAGAGGATTCACGTCACCACCGCCTAGGACAAAGATGGAACACTCTACATCCCACATAGTCATTCTTACCTACTACGTCCAAATCATACTTGTTGTTTCTTATGGTTGTGTACATTCAGTATTTGGTTCGGAAAACATGATTTGTACTCTTTTTCCTGAATCTGGTTTATCCCAATGGGTTTTTCAGATTCAGGTTTTAACGAGGCAACCATGTTTTTCACTCTAGAACCACATACTTGACATGCTAATTTTCTTTTCATTTTTTACTCTTGTAAATAACTTTTAATTTTGATTGATAAATTTAACATTTAATCAAAAACATATTATGGTCTGAAAACTAACCGAACATGAAATCATGTCATTTGATCATTAGAAGTTTTGTGTTCAAATTGTTTTTATACTTTAATGTAAATTATTTAATCTATATTTATTTTGACAAGCTTTTCTGTCTGTTTTTCAATTTCTGTAATTATTTTCAAATTATATGTACTCTATTTATTTTTATAAAATATATATTTTAAATTAAATTATCGTTTTAGGAATAAAATTTACAATTTAGAATATTTCTATTATCATTTTTGTAATTACTTATTTTTTATTGAATGCATATATAAAAATATATGTATTGCCAAAACTTTATTTGTTATTAACTTTTTAAAATATCTTAATTATCTTAGTTCAAAATTAGTTTTTTAATATATTTAATATGTTATATTTTATTCTGAAATTTTTGAAATTTATATATATGTTTGTTAAAGAAATATTATTTTACACTAAATATTCAGTTATATCTCAATAAACTATCGTTTCTAGAAATTTAGGTTTTATAATGTCTATAAATATCTCAAAATTTTCATAATTCTCTACGTTAAGGCTTTTTAAAAAACCTTATAATAATAAAACTATATTTTTTATATTTATAATTTTCGATGATTAATATTTTTTGATAGATTTATCAAATTTTATATTTATGAACTAAATTATTTTATAAATTTTTATTACACATATATTTTTATGTCAAAATAAACATAAATGAATTTATTAAACATTATGGTCTGAAAAATAACCGAATATGAAATCTTCTCATTTGATCGCTGGAGATTTTGTGTTCAAATTGTTTTTATACTTTAATGTAAATTATTTAGTCTTATGTTATTTTGACGCAAGTTTATATATGTTCTTTTAATTAAAATGACTTTTAAAAAATAAATTTATAATTTAGATATTTATGTTATCATCTTATGGTGTATTTACTTTTTTGTATTTACTTATTTTTATTGCATATATCTTTTATTTTAGTATATCGTTTTTTACAATAGGTTAGTATATAAAAGTATACGTATTTCTAAAAATTTATTTATTCTTTATCTTTTTAGAAAATCTAAATTACTGTATTTACTTATTTTTATTGACACAATTTTTTATCAGTTTTTTATTTTTAATAATTATTTTCAAAATTATATTTACTATATTTATTTCTTATAAAAATATATATTTTGAATTAAAATGACTTTTTAACAATAAATTTATAATTTAGATCTTTTCATTATTATCTTATGTTGTATTTACTTTTTATTTACTTATTTGTATTATTGAATGCAACTTTTATTTTAATATATTATTTCTACAATAGGTTCGTATATAAAATTATACGTACTTCCAAAAAAATATTTGTTCTTATTTTTTTATTATCTAAATAATCTTAGTCCGAAATTAATTTTAAAATATATTTAATATGTTATATTTTATTCAAAAATTTTCAAAATGTATATATATATATATTTGTTAAGTAAATAAATATTACTTTATAGTAAATATTCAGTTAGTATATTGTTTCTATAATAGGTTCGTATATAAAAGTATATGCATTTCTATAACTTTATTTGTTTTCATCTTTTTATTATATCTAAATTATATTAGTCTGGAATTATTTTTTAAATATAATTAATGTGTTATATTTTATTCCAATTTTTTTGGAATTTATAGATGGTTGTTAATGAAATATTACTTTATCGTAAATATTAGGTTATATAAATTATTGTTTCTAAAATTTTAGGCTCTAATATGTCTACATAAATACTTCCAACCTCTCATAATTTTCTACGTTTTAGGGGTCTTAAAAAATTACCTTATAATAATAAAACTACATTATGTATATATCTATATATATATTTTTTATTTTTTGGTGATTATTATTTTTTATAATTATCAATTTTTCTATTTAAAAACTAAATTATTTTATAAATATTTTTTAAAATATATTTTATGTTAAAATAAACAAAAATTGAGTGATTAAACATTATGGTCTGAAAATTAACCGAACATGAAAGTCTGTCATTTGATCGTTAGAGGTTTTGTGTTCAAATGTTTATATATATATATATATATATATATATATATTAATGTAAACTATTTAATATATGTTATTTTGACACGATTTTATAACTGTTTTATTTTTAATAATTCTTTTCAAAGTTATATGTACTCTATTTTTTGTCACCAAAACAAATATATGTATTCTATTTATTTCTATAAAAATATATTTTTGAATTAGAATTAATTTTTAACAATAAATTAATAATTTAAGATATTTTCATGGTATATTTACTTTTTTGTATTTACTTACTTTTACCGAAGGCGTCTTTTATTTTAGTATATTATTTCTGCAATAGGTTCGTATACGTATTTCCAAAAGTTTATTTGTTATTATATTTTTAGAATATCTAAATAATCTTAGTCAGAAATTAATTTTAAAATATATTTCATGTGTTATATCTTATTCTAAATTTTTTTGGAATGTATATGTATTTGTTAAGAAAATATTACTTTATAGTAAATATTTGGTTATATCAGAATAAGTTATTATTTCTAAAATTTTAGGATTTATTATGTCTATAAACACGATTTTCCTTTTGTTTTTCAATTTTTAATAATTCTTTTCAAAATTATATATACTCTATTTACTTTTGTTAAATATATTTTTTAATTAAAATGACATTATAACAATAAATTTACAAATTAAATATTTTCATTATTATCTTATTGTATTTAATTATTTTTATTGAATGCATCTTTTATTTAGTAATTATTTCTACAGTAGGTTTGTATATAAAAGTATATGTATTTCCAAAATACATCTTTTTCACAAAAATAACAACAATGATGGTTAATATCGTTAAATTGTAAAATTTAATATATTTATCATGCATAATGGGCGGTAGGGGTGGACATATTTCCCAAAACCTGACCCGAAAAAATCTAAACCAAATTCGACCCAAAAATTTTAATTACCCGAATGAGTTTTAGGCTACTGTTTTTTGGGTACCGGACCCAACCAGATTGGGTACCCGACCTAACCAGATTGGGTACCCGAAAAACCCGAACTGATGCATTAAACAAAAAAGTCACTTCTCAACTTCAACTTGTATGTGAATTTTAGGGTTTAGGTAGGAGAAAATTTTATTGATTCAAGTTTTTTCCTAAAACCTATTAGCAATTTTTTTTTCTTGAAAATGTTTTTGTGTTGTTATTTGGAAGAGATGTTTGTGATGGCATAACGCCAAAAACTACATTGAAATTTTAACTAAATTTGGATATTTTTTTAATATTTCGAGTATTTGTTTTTTATAGATTTAAGGTATTTTAATTAATTTTGGTACATACGAACTTATTGGGATCCAAAACATTTCAGGTGTAAATCGATTCTCATAGTATTGACCCGAACCGGAAACCGATATGACCCGATCTGAGCCCGGACCCGGCCCGAAAAATTGTGGGTCCTATATGGGTAATAAACTACTATAACCAAAAAATCCGAACCCAAATTTTATTTATCCGAACCCGACGCGAAAATCGAATGCCCACCCCTAATTGGCGGGTTAACCATTTACGTGAAATATGACCATTTCTTACAATTGACAAAAACACAAACCATATATATATATGGGAAAATTATTGTGGGTGCCATATGATTGTAAGTCTTTAGATGGAATGCCATATTAGATGTTTCTTACGATTTATACCATATTGCATTCAAGGGAGTTTACGATTTAACCCTCCTATGAAATTGCTGCTAAAATTAAAAAAAATAATAATAATAGATTAAAGCTTTAGTCATTAATACGTTGAAAAAGAATCTGACAAATATCTCTTCTCATTAACTCCCTTCGTAATTTCTCTCTCTTCTTTATTTTTTTGCCTGAGAAAAACCAAACCGAACAAAAATCCAACCTCAAATCCCGACGATATCGTCGGCGAGATTCCAGTAACGAGGTAGAACAACAAAAACATCACCACGAAATAACCATAAACCACCGATCAAACCGCCTCTGAAAAAGTTGACAACTGTTTTACCCATGTCAATATTTACATCTTCACTCACATTTGGATATGTATTCACAATTGGTGGACAGAAAATTACTAACTCTTTTCCCACATTGTCCACAACAGTCTCTTCCTATATGGATATATCTAGGTTTTGTCCAGTTCCTGCTACCTCAGTCGGAGCTTTATTGACTTCCGATGCGATAACTCCTTTCTCACGTTATTCATCCGAAATTCTTCGTGCATGGACATATATTGATTTAGTCCTTCCAGCCTCATATCATTTGGAGCCTCATTCATTTTTGGTGGACCCAGATTTTTTAGTGCACAAATTCCTTCTCAACCTTGTCCACCAGATCTTTGTCATCTATGTATATTTAGTCAATTCCCTCTTCTATCTATACGTTACTACATTGTTACTACATAATTATTAACAAATACACATTGATCCCACACTAATTTCATTGATATACTCTTACAAGTCGGTCACATACTATCCTCTCCATTTATTTTCCACTTGCCCACCAAAACAATTGTCCTCATTTGTGCACTAAAAAATCAATTCTCATATGGTCTATATTTGTCCATTTCAGATTACATTGTGTCATTAATTGTACAACAATCCATCCACTTCACATTTAAGAAGGAAAAAAAAATCGACATTCATTGCTTACCTTAAATCGCATCAGCAAAATTAGTGGGTTGAAGATCATATTTACCATTAATTATGACATATTTACTTATTTTAATTTTCCTAAAATCCATTTAATCATATTTAAAGCTCATTAATGCTTTAACTTTTGTCAGCCTGTCCTGTCAAAATACAGCTGGTTTCGTCGAGGGTACTTACGTCTTTATCACATACCACATAGAGTGTCCTTTATGGTATGTATTATAAGAATAGCCCAACATGATATTACATAAAATAATTGTTCTCTTTATGACATTAATGGTAAATGTCCATATATATATATATATATACATATATATATAGATTTATTTATATTATAATTTTCATATTTTATTTGTATATTTTTTTACAATGAATAAGTTATAATTGTTGGGATCTCTACAATATTTCCTCCCTCTTCTCTCTACAGATCTGATCGAGTTTCACTTCTTTTCAACTGTTTTGGGGTCGATGGCCAGCCTTGTGTCGGCGCCAACCACATGTAAATACGGCTCTTCACTTTTTTGTCGGCGAGATCTTCCTAGATCTCTTTCTTTCCTCCTATACTTGTTTGTCTTCCACTCTGAACATGATCCAAACTTTACGAGAAGCGCCGATGTGCCTCGCTTCTCGGAGATTGTAGCCATGTTCCCTAGCGAACAAAGGTTTCTTGCATGCAGTGACGAAGTCGGAGGTGGACTATCTTGGTTGATTTTCCGATCTGGTGTGCGGTTGCAAGTTTCCTGGGCTTGGTGTTAATTTCGGTCGCCTTGCATGGAGTTTGGTGGCTGTTGGATCTTCTCTGTTTCTATTTGCATGCTAGGAATATATCTATGCGGTACTATTTTCAGGGTTTGGTGGTCTTTCCATCTTCTCGGCTTGCCGTGTGGAGTCTTTCCAGTGGCTACAAGTTACAGAGTTGCAAGGTCGGCGCAAGGAGGGAGGGTGAGGAGTTCTAGGGTATCATCGATTATGTTTTTTGGACCTATTACTATGGGCCATGGGGCTTTGTTCTTTTTCGTCTTTGTAATTTTAAGGTCACATGTTTATTTTAGGTGTGTGGTTTTTAGTTGTTTTGCTTTAGTTATCATCTAAATTTCATAAACGTTAGAACTGAAACCCACTTTAGAGCAGATCACCTATTTGGTACTAGTTTTACCAGTCATAATGTTGAGGTGTTCTCCTATATTGGTAGGAGGTGGTAAATCATAATTGCTCTACAGTTGAGAACTATTCTAACCCGTGTGTTTCGGATGTTATCTTCGACTTTGTGTCAATTTCTTACCCTGTAATAGGTCATGTTGTACCCCGCAGTGGATTTGTATCTATCCTAAATTAGGTTATTGTTCTTTCCTTTTAATGAATTTAGTTTGATGACAAAAAAAATTATAATTGATTAAGTTAAATTCTAATTACCTTTTAGTATTTCCACATTTTATATACACTAATCTAACATGTATAGTATCTTATTCAATAATTTATTTTAATATGCAAATAATTTCTAAAAAAAAAAATTTAATTCATATTAACTATGTATATAATTTTATTAAAATATCACATATATTATGTTACTATGTATAAATATATTATAAATTAAACACATACAATAATTTTAACTTATGCCCGCACAAGGTGCGGGCAATCAACTAGTTGATAAATAACAAGGTTGAAACTTGATAGTATACTATGGATATGTTCTGTTTTTGAGCTGACTAAATTTAACCGTTAAATACATCTAATTTTCTTTGGCAAAATATCAATATGGAAAAGGAAAACAATTTTTGATAAACTTTTTAATGGAAAGTATTATATGCTTCTTGTTGTTTCAACTATCAAAACTTTTAATTTCAGCAAAAATAAAATTAAATAGTCCAAGTAGAGATTTTGGTTCTTCTCTGGCTCGTTCTTCTAAAGCCATATGCAGTGAAGAGTTTTCATTATCCAATTGATTTTTTCTATAAAAAATTTAGTATTAAAGATTTTAAAGGCTATTTCTAGATTTACAATAATACACGTCAATTGCGATGAAAAGTTTGTCACAAATTATTAGCTACAACTGATTTCTCAAATCTGCCACAATGTTTGCAAAGAGCTAAAACAGTCTCTAATAGTTCGTCAAAGTATTTGCGATAGAATTGCTATGAAATTAATGCCTCACTAGTATTAGTCACAAATTCATAATAATTTTTCCTATGGATTTGCGACGGATATATAACTTTCCTCGCAAATCCATAGCAAATTTTGATATGGAATTGCGACTGAAACACTAATTTCCTTGCAAATTTGTAGCAACTTTTTATGGATTTGCGATCGTAATATTAAGCCTTCGCAAATTTGTACCAACTTTAGCTATAGAATTGTAATGATTTCACTAATAATTTACATATTATTTTATTTTTATTAATTTATTGTAATTTTAACTAATTATTAGTTTTGAAATTAAAGATTATATTATAAATTAAAAATATTAAATTCAAACCAAAAGTCCGCTCTAGGTAAACGTTGAATTTACTAGGTTGTTGCTGATATATCATCCGGAAAGTTGGATCCTTGTCCACAATATATTCGAAAAATAGTTTGTGGCTCTATACCTTTTTCTTGAGTGTCTTCAAATCTTTGTTATCAAGTAGATATATTTCTCCTAGAGTTATTGCAAAATAAATCATACGTTATATTCATAATCATCAAGATAAAATAATAATAAATTACAACAAACATATTATATAATTAAAAAATCAAGTTAAAAATACAACAAACCTTTTAAATATCCTATTAAGTAATTTGAAAACCATTTTTCCAACCCAAAATTAGTACCTAATATCTATATATAGCATTTGTTTGACCAGGTTACCGGTTTCCGTAAATATTGCGCAATTTATTTGAGACTAATGTTATTGCCATGGAATATTGTATCTAATTTTTTTAAAATAGCCAAACAAATTTAACCGTTTATTATGAATCACCATACAAAATAGTGTAAGCATTTTCAAATCAAAGATAGATTTATGCTCAAATGAGCTTAGGGAAATAGA